>CAKAOI010050890.1:4261-24396 GCA_916701655.1 Sebastiscus albofasciatus
GCTACTGGCCGATAGCCGGTTGTTTGGGAACAGAGACGTTGATACATCCACCACGGTACAGGCTTTACAGCAAACGGCCCATAGATGTATTAGAAGATAATAAAAGTGATGAATTACAGCCAATATGTCCATTATTACGTGCAGGGCGGTGCAGTCCCATTGGTCTGATGCACGTTCATAATGCTAAGGAAAATAACTCTGGACTCAGATATTAGTTATTTTAACAACTTTTAGGACATAATGATTTAAATCAGGGATATTTAAGTGTTCCTACTATGAAATTAATTTACCTAAAAAAAAATGATCCTCTGATTTACAGACGTCTCTTTATACATCCAGGGACACAGACTCATTGGTGTTTTCAGTCCAAAATGGCAACAGTGCCATCTAGCTGTCAAAAAAGCATCAGGTTTTCACCTCTTTGCTTTATCTCTTACAGCTTGAGGAGGACGATGACAAGAACATGAGGGTTGGAGACAGAAACAAGACGACCTACGACCACCAGGCTGGAGACTTCGACTACAGACACAACAGAGTGTTTGACAGAGGACATTTATTCCCGAGCTCTCACGCGTTCAACAAATCTGACAAAAAGTCCACCTTCACCCTGACCAACATCGTTCCACAAGCAGGTAAATTCAACCAGGGGAGCTGGAGCAGAATGGAGACGTGCATCAAATGTGTGATGGACAAATACTGCCACAACAACAACGGAGTTACCGAAGGCTTCGTGGTGACCGGAGCCCAACCCAGCACCGACAACGTCTTCAAGAACAGGATCAATATTCCCTCCATGCTCTGGTCAGCGTTCTGCTGCTACAGCTCCAACATGTCGATGTGGTTGGCGAGCGCTCACTGGGGCGACAACGTTCCACCTAAAGTCAAACATCTGCAGACGAAGACTCTGGAGGAACTCCATCAAGAGCTGAGGATCACGGGATCTGAGATTAAAGTGTTTCCTGGGACGCAGTGTCCTCTCCACTCTACGGTTACTCAGCTTTACCCTCAGATTAACAAATGCAACTGCCCCCCCTCCATTACACCCACTTCAACATCTGTCTCTCTCACTTCAACATCTGTCTCTCTCACTTCAACATCTGGCACTCCCACTTCAACATCTGGCACTCCCACTTCAACATCTGGCCCTATCCCTACTACATCTGGTCCTCTCAATCCAACATCTGGCACTCCCACTTCAACATCTGGCACTCCCACTTCAACATCTGGCCCTATCCCTACTACATCTGGTCCTCTCAATCCAACATCTATCCCACCCCAGTCTACATCTGGTCCTCCCATTCCATCTAGCCCTCCTCAGTTTACATCTGGTCCTCTCACTTCGACATCTGGCCTTACCCCGTCTAGTTCTAACCCTACCTCCACATCTGTCCCACCCCACTCTTCATCTGGCCCTCTCACTTCAACATCTGGCTATCCTACTTCAACATCTGGCCCCCTCACTCCAACATCTGTCCCTCTCACTTCCACATTTGGCCCTTCCCAGTCTGCCCCTCTCACCTCCACATCTGGCCCTCCCACTTCAACATCTGCCCCACCCCAGTCTACATCTGGCCATCCCCAGTCTACATCTGGCCTTCTCAGTTCAACATCTGGCCCCCTCACTCCAACATCTGTCCCTCTCACTTCCACATTTGGCCCTTCCCAGTCTGCCCCTCTCACCTCCACATCTGGCCCTCCCACTTCAACATCTGCCCCACCCCAGTCTACATCTGGCCATCCCCAGTCTACATCTGGCCTTCTCAGTTCAACATCTGGCCCCCTCACTCCAACATCTGTCCCTCTCACTTCCACATTTGGCCCTTCCCAGTCTGCCCCTCTCACCTCCACATCTGGCCCTCCCACTTCAACATCTGCCCCACCCCAGTCTACATCTGGCCATCCCCAGTCTACATCTGGCCTTCTCAGTTCAACATCTGGCCCCCTCACTCCAACATCTGTCCCTCTCACTTCCACATTTGGCCCTTCCCAGTCTGCCCCTCTCACCTCCACATCTGGCCCTCCCACTTCAACATCTGCCCCACCCCAGTCTACATCTGGCCATCCCCAGTCTACATCTGGCCTTCTCAGTTCAACATCTGGCCCCCTCACTCCAACATCTGTCCCTCTCACTTCCACATTTGGCCCTTCCCAGTCTGCCCCTCTCACCTCCACATCTGGCCCTCCCACTTCAACATCTGCCCCACCCCAGTCTACATCTGGCCATCCCCAGTCTACATCTGGCCTTCTCAGTTCAACATCTGGCCCCCTCACTCCAACATCTGTCCCTCTCACTTCCACATTTGGCCCTTCCCAGTCTGCCCCTCTCACCTCCACATCTGGCCCTCCCACTTCAACATCTGCCCCACCCCAGTCTACATCTGGCCATCCCCAGTCTACATCTGGCCTTCTCAGTTCAACATCTGGCCCCCTCACTCCAACATCTGTCCCTCTCACTTCCACATTTGGCCCTTCCCAGTCTGCCCCTCTCACCTCCACATCTGGCCCTCCCACTTCAACATCTGCCCCACCCCAGCCTACATCTGGCCATCCCCAGTCTACATCTGGCCTTCTCAGTTCAACATCTGGCCCTCTCACTCCAACATCTGGCCCTCTCACTCCAACATCTGGCCCTCTCAGTTCAACATCTGGCCCTCTTCAGTCTACATCTGCCCCACTCACCTCCACATCTGGCCCACCCAAGTCAACATCTGGTGATCCCCAGTCTACATCTGTCCCACCCCAGTCTACATCTGGCCCTCTCACTCCAACATCTGGCCCTCCCCAGTCTACATCTGCCACACTCACCTCCACATCTGGCCCACCCAAGTCTACATCTGGCCATCTCTAATACCTTCCTTCTATTATGAGTATTAAAATGAGTGACATGTGACGGCCACAGTCCTGATTTAGTATTTCGTTTTTTATGGTAAATGTTGTTCTATAGTTGAACCACCATGGTGCGACAGTCGGTGGGTATCAAGTAAAACTGATGTGCTTCAGTCTCCAGTCTGGTTGTACAAGTGAAAGTGAAAGCTATGAGAAAGCTGTGCTGACTGGGGATTAATGGAATACTTGATGTGAAGCAAAGCAGAACAGATTAGATAAAAAATAATCTCTCCGTGGAAAAAAACTCCCAAAATCTGGATTTATTTTATCTCAAGTGCGGGTGGACTAAGAACACCTGTTCTTTATCAGCAACACTCCTTTTACTGAGCCGGTTCTTCAAAGAATAAAAGTCTGTCTACAGTTCAACATTCAGCATCAATTAAATAGAGAAGATGAAATCAGTAATAACAAGAAACAAAATGAAACAGCTTACTTGCAGTCTTTTCTGCAAGAAACATTTTTTTTAGCAGTTTTAAATACATTTGAAATTTAAAAATAAGACTGAAATATATTTGAAATACTGTAGATTAGAAATATGCAACCACGGAAAGGCACATTTAAAATATATTAATTAAATACATGAAATTATGTTTTTTTAATTTGGTATGCTTAATTTCCCTCCCGTGAATCAATAAATCATTTTTCCTCTTTAACTGTGTACTTTGTTGTTGATCAGAGGGGGTCAACTTTATGCCACTTAGAGTCTGCAGGTTTTCAGTCAGACCTGAGAAGTTCTTCTTCTTACTTCTACTTAAAGAGCGGGTCCATCTGCGTTGTTTTCCATTTTGTTTTCAAATGCAAACGTCCACTTAGCCGTTAGCAAACTGCATTGACGTAGGTTACCACAGTAAGCTAATCAATAAGGTTCTAAATAATGTGAACGTCAGCTGTGCCAAGTTTGGAAATAACTGGAAGGTTGGTTTGTATGTATACTCCCCGTGTTGTGCGAGATTAAATGACTGTTTTTGTGAATGGAGTCTGGTGGCTTTGAACGTCTTCAGGTCTCTGTGTTTGGAATAAAAACCTGCAGACTTGTCGGCTCAACTAGTAGTACATTTTTTAGCCGTTATCAATCATCTCATAGTAGAAGATGTAACCTTAAAACACACAGCAAAGTTCAGTCTGCGTTGAAGCGTGCGACCAGTGGATCACATTATCATGACATTCCTCCTCATCTCACCTGACGTCTCCTGATGTCACATCTCATCTGATTTCTGTCTCGTACCGATCAAGCCTGGCGTCTCGCTGTCTGTGAGACGAACTCTCTTGACCTTTCGGCCACAGCGACATTTGGATTCCCATATTTATAAATGGAAATATCATAATAAATTATAGAAACATACCTAACTTAACCTGTTGAGCCCTATCTCTCGGTAAAAACGCCTAAAATAACTAGACCCAAAATGAATCAGGTGTAGCTCTTCAACCATGAGGCTTAGATCAATACATCTGGTCTCCTTTGAAAGGTAAGAAGCTAAGCAATATGAATCCATTGTAAGTAAACTTTATTACTATTAAATCACCTTGAGGAACACCATAGAAAAAGCTATTCTGTGATTTGGTACCAAAACTTTTGACATCTGGAGATTTCTGCAAATACAATTATATAAATTACAAAATGATATAATATAGTATATAATGTGTGCAACAATAAACTGTTAAATTAACATAAATTATAGCATTACTAATAATTAGTAAACAGTAGGGCTGTCAATCGATGAAAATATTTAATCATCTCATGATTGTCCATAGTTAATCGTGATTAATCGCAAATTAATCGCACATTTTTGTTGTATTTCTGTTCAAAATGAACCTTAAAGGGAGATTTATCAAGTATTTAATCCTCTTATCAACATGGGAGTGGACAAATATGCTGCTTTATGCAAATGTATGTATATATTTATTATTGTAAATCAATTAACAACACAAAACAATGACAGATATTGTCCAGAAACCCTCACAGGTACTGCATTTAGCATAAAACAATATGCTCAGATCATAACATGGCAAACTGCAGCCCAACAGGCAGGGGTCAAGGGAGGTCAGAGGTCAAGGGACCCCTTTGAAAATGGCCATGCCAGTTTTTCCTCGCCAAAATTTAGCGTAAATTTGGAGCATTATGCCGATACTGGTATCGGTGCATCCCTACAAGCTAGTATGACCTGGTTGGTACCAATGGATTCTTCAGGTTTCCTAGTTTCATATGATACCGGTATCTTCACTCTAGCTTTAATACTGATGGTTATTATACAGTGTTTCCTATTATTCTTTAACGTTCTGCAGCTGACTTCCATCAGTGAGAGCTGATCATGCTTGTCAACGATCCGTGAGTCTGCTGGCGTCTGCAGCAAAAAGATTTAATGTGATAAAATCTTTTTGAACCGCCTGATCTTGATTGACTCCCAGTAGAATGAAATGGAGATTATAACTGGATACAAAACGGTACCTTTCTCCCAGTAGGTAAGTAATCCTACCCGTCTATTCTGAGCCGATGCTCCGTTGGTTGTGGCATTTTATCATGTCGAGGAAGTAAAGAAGCCGAATCGTTGAGTATTTAAAGGGCAGGAGGCCACTTCAGAGTTGATCTGAGTTCAGACCGGAGCTTCTCAAACAAGAAAGATCGACTCACTGCAAACACCGACAGGATGGAAAACAGTGAGTATTGATAGATAGATCTGCAACGATTAATCGATTAGTTGTCAACTAGAGTCATTTTCTAAGAAAAAATAGAAACATTTCTCTGATTGCAGCTTCTTAAATGTGAATATTTTCTGGTTTCTTTCCTCCTCTATGACAGCTAACTGAATATCTTTGAGTTGAGGACAAAACAAGATAGTTGAAAAAACACTGATCCATATTTTTCCAAATTTTCTGACATTTCCCAGACCAAACAACTAATCGGTTAATCAATTAATTAAATCGACAGATTAGTCGACAATGAAAACAATGGTTAGTTGCAGCCCTATATGTAGTGTGAAGCGGCTGTATGTATGAGTTGTTGTTCTTTTTGTATTTATTATAATTGATGAATGCTACATTGATGTCTATAGGAAACACTGAATTGATTATTTTGAGTTTAAACATCAATATGATTATGTTATTTAATCTGTTATCTTTTATCCCTTTTGGCGAAGAAAGTATAGAAGAATAATTCTAATTATAATTATAATACATTTAAAACAAAACAAACAAAAAAATAAAATTTCAATCATTTAATTCAGAAACTCTAAGCAAAATGGGCATTTAAATATTCTGTCGATAAAATCATCAAGTATATTAAGAATTATTTTTCTACCTCGTTTTCTCACAATTGATTTCCTCTCCTGAACCGTTTTTAGTTTCAATCTGTTTCATCCACATTATAATTCAATGAGGTCTAAATTTACTTTACAGGAAGTCAGTTTGTAACTCCAAAAATTAAAAAATGAACTTATTACAGGGCTGCACGGTGGTGCAGTGGTTAGCACTGGCGCCTCACAGCTTCTGTCATTTTAAAATTTAAATTAAAGCCCTAATGTGTGGAGCAAGAATCAGCTATTTAAAAGAGTCTTTTGTTGATTAATATTTAATCACACACCTGAATATTTCTTCAACCAAGTACAAAAGAGAAGCAGCAGACATCGTTATCACACAAGGAATGCAAGCTCAGGTAAACTGATACCTCCAATCCCAGGAACAAACCTCCTCAAACGCACAATAACGTACCGTTAAATAACGTCCATATGACTGGAACTTTATTGCATTTGTTGCCTCTAATCCTTCTTTGAAGAAGTTATAAATGCAATGACCAAATTATAATGTATATAATGATACTATACATCTATGTATCTGACTATACCGTATTTGACTGTACTATTTTAACTGTATGTTTTATGTCTTGTCATTTCTGTGGACCCCAGAAGGGTTAGTGGTCGCCAAGGCGTCAGTTAATGAGGAATCCAGTTAATAAAACACCAATACAACAATAAAAAAAAGTAAATCCACCACCATAAATTGAAATTCAGATTTGTTTTTTAGCCCCAAACCCGTGAAAACTCAGAAGCAGCATCTTATGAGGACATGAGGTTTTGTGGGCGTGGAGTCTCAGAGCGAAAACCTTCTCTAATCCGTCTCATCAGAGATGATTACTGATAGTTTCAGTATGTAGACGGACGGGATTGTAGATCGGTGAAAATGATACCAGACACCAAACCGCCGTACCAAGAAACTCAACTAACTATTTTGATAATCAATTGTTTTTTTTAAAGCAAAAATTTGTTAAAAAATAAAAAAAATGTCTCTGCTTCAAACTTTTTAAATGATGCTGCTTCTCTTTGTCATTTATCGATTTTAAAATTTGGACTTTTGATTGAATGGAACGACATTTGAAGACGTCGCCTTGGGCTCTGGGAAGTTGTAATTTGTTCATCTCTTTTTGACATTTCATAGATTCATTGATTAAAGGTTATATTGATAACATTTTTATGTAGACTAATAATAATAATAATAATAAAAAATACATTTACAGAGCTTTTAGAAAGGTGGAAAAAAAAATATATATATTATGATTTTATCATTTAAAACATTTTGACGGGTCCAAAATGAATGTTTTGTTTGCTTTTGTCGAAGATATCCAACGTTTGGTTCCCACTTCTACCAAGGCTTGTGAAAAAATAGTATAACAACGTTGGTATCACGTGTCTCACTCCACTCGACCATAAAGTACGCAGGTTGTGCAGTGAACTGGCAACCACTAGTTGTGAAGTGAATGCAATAGAACGGGGTGGGAGAGTGCGACATCTGGTGGCTAAATGTTATCAATAGTACCTTTCATTTTGTAATCAAAATGGCAGAGGATAGAATAAATATGCTGAATTCATTGTGATTCTGTTTGTGTTTATATCGTGTTTTTCTGTTGTAGTGATTAAGAAGGTGGACTTCAACTGCTGGTCCAACAACAACGCCCATCGCACCATCGAGATCACAACGAAGCAGCTGATTGTGAGGCGAGGCCAGTCCTTCCTCCTGACCCTGGAAATGGCGCAACCTTTCCATAAACATGACATGCTAACCCTCGCCGTGGAGACGGGTACATTACCAAACATTCACGCTGTTGTGATGAGCTGAACAGTCGGCTGGTGACAATGTGTAAGAATATAAAGAACACCATCTAACTCATCCAACCCTCTTCCTCTCCAGGTCCTGCTCCATCAGAACTGCGTGGGACCCGGTCTGAGTTTGGTAACCCATCTCCCATGTACGCCAGTGGCGTCAAGGCGATATGGGAGTACGATATCGACAAGAGCGCTAACCTGCAGAGGGGCATCGTGACCCTGTCCGTGACCCCGCCGGCCGACGCTCCAGTGGGGAAGTACTCGCTGTCTGCGAGTACCGGGAGGGACAACACGCCTCTGGGAACGCTGGTGGTGCTCTTCAACCCCTGGTGCTCAGGTAGGTAACGAATCCCTGAGAAAGAAGATAAAGAATCTGTGACTTTCAGTAACTGATGTGAAGAACTTCTAAGTAGACGTCTTCATGGATCAACTGAGACCCGAACCCGGTATTGCCAAATCTCTAATGGTGGATACATTTCTACCATCACGCGATAAATACCGTCATCGCCCAACCCTAGTAGACTGGGTTTAATTATCCTCTGGTCTATTCCGATCAGGTGTCTATTTTAAAAAAAAATATTTATGCACCTCAAATTCAGGTAGGTCAATTTCCAATTGGGTCCAACATTACAGGCCAGTGAAGACCTCTACTTCCATGACCTAAAAACAGAACTAGTCTGGAAATATCAGAACCAGGACAAACATGCTTTATGCTTGTGTGTGTTTGATTGCAGATGACTGGGTGTATCTTCCTGATGAGACGGAAAGACAAGAATATGTGATGAACGAACAGGGAGTTATCTATCAGGGAACGTCAACGTACGTTCGCTCTATGGCCTGGGTCTTTGGACAGGTGAGCGTCCGACTGATGGTAGACTTAATAGGATAGACTATTCTGCATTGCTTCATTTCATTGCATCATTGCTTCGTTGGTTGAGCTTGTTCTCAGAAAAGAATGAAAAGTACAGCATTTGTCATTTGTTTAAATGCCTAAAACGAACCTGTGATAACGTTTACCTGACAACGACCTCTAGCTGTGTGAATTAAGACTCTTGTATGTGAGCAACAATGGCGAAATTAGTACGGTCTAGACCTGCTCTATATGAAAAGCGTCTCAAGATAACTTCTAATATGATTTGGCGCTATATATAAAAATAAATTGAATTGAATATTACAACTCCTAACTTGTGTCTTCCTGCCCAGTTTGAGGAGGAAATGGTGGACATTTGTCTCAAGATGTTGGACGTCAACCCAAAACATGCCAAAGATCCGGCTGATGACGTCTCTGCTCGCTGTAACCCCATCTATGTCAGCCGCGTGGTCAGCGCCATGGTAGGACCACAGTTCTTTAAAAATGATGACGAGTATGATTTACTTTCAGTTTCATTATTCCATTTCCCAGAATGGAGTACTTTTAGGAAGAAAAGTTTGAGTACTTCTTCCAGCAATGGGATATGTGAACCAAATTTCCAGAGTATGTGCTGAAGAAGGGCATCCCTGTGGCCATAAGACAAATTGGCGTGCTGTCCAAGTCTTTAGGGATGTCATGATACCAGAAAGTTTGTAGTCTATACCATGACTAGTGAAATTTCATGATTCTCGATACCAATTCAAGTTAAACACTTCTTAATTACCTCTCTATTATCTATTTTATATTGCTGAGAAAACACCTACTTCAAACTGTATGTATTAAAGCCATTTTACAAGATTACATTTGAACACACCATGTACACACCCAATCTTCGCTCCTTTTACTGAATGGAGCTTGAACGCATCATAATATAAATCAATGTCACCTCCTGTGTTGAAATCGGCAGAACGAGAGCTAGTTAGCGTTACCTTTCAGCAGCCGGTTAAAAGGACAATTCTGCACGGAGCTAACAGCTAACGTTAACTAGCTCTCGTCCTGCCAATTTCAACACGGATTTGTTCTTCGCAGTGTGGCGTCATCGGGGACAAAATAGGGTACATCCCCTGGACGTGTCGACAGTGAGTTTACTGCGTCCCAAACACATTTTCTATCATCCCTAGGACGCCGTTATTCTTGAGCCCTGACGGTAACAAAACAAGCACCGTCACGTTTTCAGAATTTTGGCATGGACTTGGTACCGATCAGTCGGTATCGGTTCTCATGACATCCCTACTAGTCTTTCTTTTTATACATAATAGAGCTGATGTAATCTCCAGATCAACTGCAACGATGATCGAGGTGTGTTAGAGGGACGCTGGCATGACGACTACCATGATGGCGTAAGGCCCGGCCACTGGAACGGCAGCGTCAGCATCCTTCAGCGCTGGTATCAAAACAACTGCCACCCAGTCAAGTACGGACAGTGCTGGGTGTACGCTGGTGTAATGTGTACAGGTACCGTCCGATGTGCATCACAATGTTGGCATCAAATATCAGGAAAGCTGAGATACCGGTCTGTGTTTGTGAATGTTTAAATGTGATTCCAGTGATGCGGTTCCTGGGTATCCCATGTCGCGTTGTCACAAACTTCAACTCAGCTCACGACACAAACAACAGCCTCACTATCGATAGGCACTACGACAACTACGGACTACAAGACTCAAAGAGCCCAGACTCTATCTGGTAAGACCAGCCTTCAGAGAGATGATATCCCATCAAACAGCCAGACTTATTATTCTGTTTTGTTCCTTTTTGATAGAAATGGTACATAAAATTAAAAGACATTCGTTGGACAAGGCCATTTAGCAGGTGTTGTTTCCAAAGAAAACCAGTTCCATAATTCAGGTGCACCCAAAATATCACTGCGCATTTTGGCACCGCAATAATACATCTTAAGCGCTTTGCCCCAATAGACCTACTGAACGCTAGGGATGTCACAATACCAGAAATTCGGTCGTCGATACCAATACCAGTGAACTCCACATCATGGTAACGTTAGAATTTACCTTTGCCCATTACTAATTTTAACCGAATAGAGCCTGAACACATCATAATGTAAATCAATGGCACCTTCCGTTAACGGTAGCTGTTAGCTCCGTGCACGAGTACTGTTTACTGTTTACTGGCTGCTAACAGCTAACGTTAACCAGCTCTCCTCCAACCAAGTTCAACGCAGATTTGTTGTTTGTAATGTAGCATTTTCGGGGTGGGGGGGGGGGGGTGAGCTGCTTCCCAAACACATTTTCTATCATCCTCAATCCTCACTAGGGGACAACGGGACGCCGTTAGTCTCAAGTCCTGACCGTACGTTTTCAGAATTTTGGCATCGACTTTCTAGCACTTCATAAATCACAAATCATCATAAACACCCTTGAAATCGACCAAAACAACACCCTAACAACCACTGAGCAACTAAATACTAACACCTAGACAATCATCCGGACCACCTAGTGACACCCTATCAATGAGACGACCCTCGCAACCAGAAAGCACCATTAGGTCCCACCTTTGAGAAACGTATCTGTGTAATGCAGGAACTTCCATGTGTGGGTGGAGGGATGGATGAAACGACCAGACCTCCAGAAAGGTGACAGATATGACGGCTGGCAAGTCTTGGATCCCACACCGCAGGAAAAGAGTGGCGGTGAACAAAATTTAGTTTGTTTCTTTCAGAAATAAATGCACTCTGACGATGCACAAATACGTTTTGTAAAGGAACAAAAGAGTGCTTCACAGGATTCGATCCTTGGCTCAGTCTTTTAAGAAGTGATTTTTCTTGCCCCAGGTGTGTACTGCTGTGGTCCAGCCCCGGTCGCTGCCATCCTCCTGGGCGACGCCGACGTACAGAAGTATGACGTGCCATTTGTCTTTTCTGAGGTCAACGCCGACATTGTCAAGTGGATGGTCAGTGCCACTAGATACTATATTTTCAGTCCCTTAATTGAGGTAAGAACAAATAATTATTGCGTAGACAAACATACTAATGAAGTTCTTTATTGCTTTTCCTCAGGGCAAGAAGAGAATGCACTCCGACACCACCTCAGTAGGTCGGAGCATCTCTACCAAGGCTATTGGCTTTAACGGTAGAAGTGATATCACAAACAGCTACAAACACAGAGAAGGTAAGGACTTAATGAGCAGGAAGTCCTTCAAATCGAGAGCGCTCAAAAGCGAGAGCCGTCAAAGCGTTTCAAAGCACCTGGTTTTCAGGGCGCGGCGGCTGCGACCCCGAGATAAAAGTAGTTCAACTTTTGGAAGGCAGCAACGCAACCTGTCATGTGACGAGGAACAACCAATCACAGCCGGCAGATATCTTTTCTTTCCGTAAATATCAGTCTACAGTAAATATGTGGAGGAGAAGCTAATCGTTTTAGTGCAGGGCTACCCAGAGCTTTGGGACGCCACAACGTCCGGATGAAAGATATCGCAGAGAAATCATCAGTAAAGCTACTGTGAGGGATTTACTTTGCTGCAAATCTATTTATCTTTGCTTTGACTTTTTATCACGAGGGGACGCAAAGCTTCCCAACATTGGACGCTTGGTGTGCTGTCCCTAGAAGCAAGGCACTAGGCTCCTGATTGGACGAACGCTTTCCCGCCGTTGGCTGCTGCTCCCAGCTTTCAAACCAGAACCAGTATGGAGGCTCGTTTGGAAACTTTCTTCTCTTATTCCACGCTACCAGAATGCATTGCGCAGCTGCTTACATAGACAATGAATGGGGAGCGTGGAAAGCACGGAGGCTGTGGACACGTACCATGAGGCTTCCTGCTAAATTACCACAACTTCATCATCGTCATCACACCGCGCAGGTTTTGGTTGCAAAACTTTGGATGAAAGCGGCACGGTTGGCGTTTTCCACACGTTTTTTAGACGCAACATGTGAAGAGAAGCACTTGCCACAGTACTGAAAACATAAATTCCCAGATCGCAAACATTAGAAGAAACCAATAAGTACAATGGGTACTGCCAAGCAACACCCTAGCAACCATGACAAATCACCCATATTTTTGATTTTCAGGACACCAAATCAACCATCTAGTAACACCATAGCAGCTACCCAAAACACTACAAGCCTCTATGACCCTATTACCTTATGATTCTCAGCCACTGAATGAAGGGTATTTTCCCAACAGGCAGTAGAAAGGAGAGGGCCGTCTTCAAGCGTGCATTCACCAGATTGAACTCAAGAGATGCTCAAGAGGATAATGAAGAGGAGGGGCCGCTACAGGTGGAGATGAAAATCCAAGAGGTAAAACCCAATGTGTAACTGTGAATAATGCAAGACGGGAACAAATTCTGCATGATAGAATGAACGTATGTTGCTTGAAGGTATTCTTTTAGATATTTCTAACTCATGTCCTTTTCAAGTCGGCAAGAAGTAGGGCCCGATATCAAACTGATATTAATATCAGCATGCCGATGTTTAGCAGGTGTAATGAGGTATGTTCACCATTTTAGATTAGGGTGTTAGCTATGGAGGATGGAACCTGCCAAATTAAAAAGCTAATGAATGAATAAAAAAATGACTCAATAGATAAATAAATAAATATGCCATTGAAATTTAAATGAACCAAAAATAACATTAAAAATAAACGTAGGCATTAATTCATTGATAAAATGTGACATAAATGTATATTTCTGTTTTAATTTGATTCTTATTTATTTATTAATTTATTTATCTTTGTATTATGTCCCCTATATTTCTACTCTTCTATTCAATTTTCCCTTTTATTATTTTTTTTATTAACTTTTAAATATATTTATTTATTTTTGCATTTATTTTTGCATTTATTTTAAAATGTATTTATTAATTAATAAATTGTATTTATTTATCTTTGTATTACTTCCCCTATATTTCTACTATTCTATTTAATTTTCCCTTTTATTATTTATTTTTTATTAACTTTTAAATATATTTATTTATTTTTGCATTTATTTTTATTTATTTTAAAATGTATTTATTAATTATTAAATTGTATTTATTTATCTTCGTATTACTTCCCCTATCTTTCTACTCTTCCATTTAATTTTCCCTTTATTATACATTTTTGTATTAACTTTTAAATATATTTATTTATTTTTGCATTTATTTTTTATTTATTTTAAAATGTATTTATTAATTTTTAAATTGTATTTATTTATTTATTTATTTATGCATGATTCAGTCTCGGCCAAATGTGATTATATTCCTCAAAGGAAAGTATTGAAAACCGTATTGTTTTGGAATCAAAAGTCAGGCATCATGTCGATACTAGTAATGAGAAAGGATTGACCGTTCAACAATCAGATTTTCGTTTGTAAGTGAACTTATTGTTTTTATTCACCAGGAGACCAACCTGCAGAGGGGTCAGGACATCACGCTGAAGCTGAAGCTGACCAACAAAGATCGTACCAGTAAGACAATGTCCATCCGTGTCAATGCCCAGCCCATGATGAACAACGGCAAACCAGCACGCAACATCCAGAGCACAGCCCAAGAGAGGACGATACTGCCTGGACAAGGTCTACGGTTATTCTCTTATACTTTGGCTCAACGTTACGCTCCATTACAACCCATTTATTTGTGTTTCAAAGACATTTTCTCAATATCAAAACTGAAAAAATGGTTATTACAGTTATTATACCAAAGATTATTCATATTTTTTGTGTCCCACAGATGTGATCCTACCGATCCAGATCCCATTCTCAGTCTACGGTAAAGCCATGGCGGGCTGTGACAGTATGAAGGTGTCAGCCGTGGCCATTGACAAACACCAAGATGATGACATCTATGAGACTGAGACCGACATCGCCCTGGAGGACCCTCCCATCTCCATGAAGGTCGGCACAATCCTCCGATGTTTATCACGTAAAAACTGCAAGGAAGTGACGAGAGACTGAAACTAGACGGAGTCACTGAGCTCACAAACTGGTTCTGTCAGTACAGAACCCGTCAAGTAGAAGAATGGTAATGGGGGACCCGATTCATGATTCAGTTTACCGTCAAAAGAAGAGCAAAGAAACCAGAACATATTCACATTAAAGAAGCTGCAATCAGAGAATTCAGACTTTCTTTCTTTAAAATTACTCAAACTGATAAAACTAATTGTCGCAGCTCTACTCAAAACCACAAAAGTCAACCTCATGGTGGCGCTATAGGAAAAGTCGGAAGATCATCAAAGTTACTACAGTTCAATCTGAGGGGAACATGAATGTCTGAACCAAATTTCAGGCCAATCCATCCAACAGTTGTTGAGATATGTCAGTCTTAACTGAACCCTCAGGATAATGTGGCTATGTGAAGGCGTGTGTATGCTCTATGTAAAGTACATTAATGATGTGCCGTCTGTGTTTTAGGTTCTGGGCGAGGCCCGTCTGAACCGTACCATGACGATGGAGGTGGAATTTAAGAACCCGCTCAATGAGACGCTGAGAAACTGCTCTCTGACCGTCATTGGAAGCGGCCTTTTCAAATCAGACCACGTGGAAAGGTTAGTATGTGATTAAATCTACAGTACATGAGCAACCGAGTATCACAACTACCTACAACTGATCTGTTTATTTGATTATGATTTCTTGATTTTGATGGTGACACCTTTAAAATGTGTGTTGTCAGCAATTTTCGTGAGCTGGCGCCAAACGCCACGCTGAAGCTGAAGATCATGACGACGCCCTACAGGGCCGGAGTGAAGATCTGGGTGGCCGACTTCGACTGCGACGCCTTCAGGGACGTAAAGGGGAGCTGCATCGTCGAGGTCAAACCCTGAAGCTCTGCTTCCACTCCCAACTTCCTGTCCGCCTCGTGATTAAGGCTAAAACAAGCAGGATGTTTATCATATGACTTATCATCATTATGATGTGGTGTAGGGCTTTTTCCACATTTAAGAAGGTACGCTCCCCTTGTGGTGTTCGTCACCTAAACATGTGGATCCTTGTAGAGTAACACATGTGTTGAATGCATTTTGTTTTAGCTGATTAACTGATTTTCATAATAAATTAATCATTTATGTCTAATATCATATCAAAAATGTCAAATATTTTATTCTTTCAGCTTCTCAAACATGAGAAATAATTGATTCTCTTTATTTGTAAATTTAAATATCATTTAGACGGTTGGTCGGACGTCACTTTGGGTTTCTGGGAATATTTTAAAAAACATTTTTCACTATTTTGTGACATTTTTTTTATTTAATCTAATCAAACTTGAGTCTAACAATTTTATTTCCTTCATTTTTGAGTTTGACTTTAATTTATATTTTGAATGAAATGATTTTAATGACTTTTCAAGCTATATTTTCACAGCACTAGTTTGTATGGAAGTCTTTATATGTTTAGCAGTTGTAGGTCACATTAATTCTTTTATTAACTTACAAACTCAAAATGAAGTCATGCGAGGCTGATAAGAAATGTCTGATGATCTATAGGTATATTTACCTTTAAATATGTGAAATACATCTGTAAAATCATGACTGTAATTGTTGAAATATTCAATCTTAGAACATATAAAGAGTCGTTTGGTGGTGGATTTTACATCGGTTTAATAAAAGTGGGTTTCCAACCACGCAATAATAACGTGTTAACACAAATTTGTTTTAACGCCACTCATTTCTTTAACGCATTAATGCAACTTGTGATTGTTAGGTTGTAGCGGGCTCAGTTTTAAAGCTAGATTGAAGATACTGGTATCATATGAAACTAGAAAACCTAATGAATCCATCGGTACCAACCATGTCATACTAGCTTGTCCAAAAGGTGCTTAACTAACGCTCCAAACAAAATTTTGGCGAGGCAAAACTGTCAAGGCCATTTTCAAAGGTTGTTCGAATAAATGTTTGAAAAATGTCCAAAATGTCGGAATAAAAGTCTGAAAAATGTTGGAAAAAAGACTGAAAAATTTCTGAAAAATGTTTGAATAAAAGTTTTAAAAATGTCGGAAAAAAGTCGGAAAAATGTTCGAATAAAAGTTTTAAAAATGTCGGAAAAAAGTCGGAAAAATGTTTGAATAAAAGTTTGAAAAATGTCCAAAATGTTCGAATAAAAGTCAGAAAAAAATCGGAAAAAAGTCGGAAAAATGTCGGAAAAAAGTCGGAAAAAAGTTGGAAAAATTTCTGAAAAATTTCTGAAAAATGTCCAAAAACGTTCAAATAAAAGTCTGAATAAATGTCCGAAAAAAGTCTGAAAAAAGTCTGAAAAAATGTCCAATAAATGTTCAAAAGAAATGCAGAAGACAAGTCCGATACTGGTATCATATGAAACTAGAACACCGAAGGAATCTATCAGCACCAACCATGTCATACTAGCTTGTCCAGAAGGTGCTTAACTAACGCTCCAAACAAAATTTTGGCGAGGCAAAACTGTCAAGGCCATTTTCAAAGGGGTCCGTTGACCTCTGACCTCCAGATATGTGAATGTGTGAGGGTTTTTGTCCAAAACAATGTCTGAAAAATGTCCAATAACGTCTGAAAAATGTCGAAAAAGTCAAAAAGAAGCCTGAAAAATGTCCAAAAAATGTTTAAATAATAGTCGGAAAAATGTCCAAAATGTCGGAAAAAAATCGGAAAAAAGTCTGAAAAATTTCTGAAAAATGTTCGAATAAAAGTTTGAAAAATGTCGGAAAAAAGTCGGAAAAATGTTCGAATAATGTCTAAAATGTCGGAATAAAAGTCTGAAAAATGTTGGAAAAAAGTCTGAAAAAAGTCTGAAAAATTTCGAAAAATGTTCGAATAAAAGTTTGAAAAATGTCGGAAAAAAAGTCGGAAAAATTTCTGAAAAATTTCTGAAATCTATCTAGCATGTGTATCTAGCATGTGGGTTTTAAGGGGTTAACTATGTAGAAGCTAAAATAATATTCAATTATGGGAACTTGTACCATTTTGCATCTTAACAATAAAATACAACAGGTGTTTGCTTTTGGCTTGTGGCCATTTGGCCCTCCACGGGAAAACGTCTGGGCACCCTGACATTAGACATTACATTCCTATTAGAGCATTAAGGTCAGCTTATCAGAACAGGAAATTAAGTTTTCACCTGGTAAAATGAACTGATATCAGGGACTGATATGATTACAGAGAAAAGAGTTTGCATTGCCCCCCCCCCCCGACATGTTTGTTGGACTTCCTGTAACACACAACGACTGGTTTGACAAACTTCCTGGTAACGTAAAGCAAGAAAAAGATCACTGTGCGGAGAAAGGAGGAGGAGGATAGGATGACATGAGTTGACTTATCCACACAGACCCAATCTGTACCGTCCTCCAACAGCAACACCAAAATTATACCAGATTAATGTATACCAAAATAAAAATAAAACATCAGGAAAAGTGATGGAATAATAGTTGACAGAACATGGAGCTTTAAATAATTTTTTATTTATTATTATTTCTTTTTTATTAATCAAAAACAGTGTTATTAAACAATGTTAAATAGTTTTATTTCTGTGTGAAACAGCGCCCCCGCTGGCGCATCAGTAACAGTAAAGGCGGAGAGTGGTACTGCAGCACGGAAGACGACGAGAGGCTCCCAAAACAAAAACCAACAAAACGATAATAATACATTTCACGTTACAGAGACACACAATAAAATAATACTTTAACACGAGCTCTTTGGTGGGTTATATGTGTTTGCTGAATTACAGGAGATGCTTGGACAGATTCAGAAAAGATGATGAATCTAATGTTATCGGTATATTTGATCGGTAATTAAAGCTGGTATTTAAAAATATGAAAGAATAATTATAAGCATTTTCATATTTATTTGTGATTTTTTCCGTATTTATTTATACATTAGAAATATATGTTTATTTTTTTGCATATTAATTATTCTTTTTTTTCTATCTATTTTGATTTATTTAGATATCATATAATATGTATTTGTTATTTTAATGTTTTTTATTTTAATTTGTTCTTTCATTTATTCATCTTCATATTTCCACATTTATTTTCTTATTCTTTTACAGATTTATTCTGTTTTATGGCACTCCTATGACTCTATAGAAACCCACTGGTCACAGATAATAAATTCCCACACCGGTGAGGGAAATTCCCCGGTATAAGTCTGTAATCAGAGTTTGGCTGACCTTTGTCACCTCTCTCTAGATGTGAAGGTAAAGTGGAGCCACACCTCCACTCCTTCCTTCACTGCTTCAGGTAATACTTGAGGTGCTGTTACTGTTTAATAAAGGACAACACTTCTGTTTTGGCAGATTTCATCAAGCTCTAATCTAAGACGGTAAGTTTTTCTTGGTATATTTGTTATTTTCTCAATTAATTGCTCAGTCGTACTATGTTATAAAATGTCAAGAATTTGTATAAAATGCATGTGACACCTTCAAATGTTTTGTTTTATAAAGATATTCAGTTTGCAAATATATCAAATAAATCCGAACACTGGAGGAGCTGGAATAAACTGATTTTACGCATTTTTGCTTGAAAAAAATGACTCAATATTTTCCTTGATTTATGCTTAATTAAAAAAAAGAATTGTAGAAAAAAAAAGACTACGCTACAGCAAAACTTAAAAGACACTGGTATTCTCACTTGAAGTCAAAGTTAAGGTAGTTTAATTACCTCTGGACCTGTGAACATGCATGCGAATAAAAAAATAATTATTCTCTTGATTAATCCTAAAAGGAGTAGACGTACACAGTAGCATAAACGTACCTCAAAAATCTTACTTAAGTACAATACTTAATTAATGTATTAATTAATGTACCACTGGTGTTTTGCTTTCTCCTTTTTGGAAAATTTACAATAAAAGTATATTCACCTACAGTAGGATGACTTTGTGTTATAGATGACTATGTTTCTGAATGCATCATAATTAATAAAATAAAGGCACTAATATGCCCAAATATAGATGTATTTTACTCTATCTGACAACATTTACAAACATAAACATACAGTATATTTAACTGCATCAGAAAACATTCATAACTTAGATTTGATAGTATCCAAATGCTTGGTCAGATTTAGACTTGTTCCCTTAATTTTTTTAGTAGGATATTTCTTGATCTATATCAGGAAATATAACTTTACTATAACTTTAGCAGCAACCAGCAAACAGCTGATATTTAATGGCTAAACTTAGTCACCATTTTACCTTCTTCTTCTTCTTCTTCTTCTTCGGGGCTCCACAGAGAGAAACGTTATCGTCTCCGACCAAAACTCCGGCGTCTCCCCCGTTCCCTCCGGCCGCGGTCGGGAGGCTGAAGCGGGAAAAGCCAACACTAGGATCAGCATTGATTCATGGAGAGACCTTGGTCTGGTCAG
>CAKAOI010050891.1:0-24816 GCA_916701655.1 Sebastiscus albofasciatus
AGACGGACCGGTTAAAGAGCAGCAAAGAGGAGAAGGACTCATTGAACCAGATGTTTCTTTAGCTGATTCCATTAAAAACTCACCCACGGCAGCTCGTCCAGCAGCAGCTGGGAGAGACACAGCGACGCAGCAGCGATCTCAGAGGGCCGGTAGTGCACCATGTCGTAGTCCAGGAGGGTCAACTCCATCAGGTACTTGGCCAGCGTGTGTCGCTCTACATCAGACTGAGACACAAACAACATCCAGCCCACTGAGAACGCTGGTGGACACTTGAAGCCCTTTTCCGTCAAAGCACGGCATTCAAACTCATCTAATATACTTTAATACACAATCTGTCCAGACCCGGCAAATAAGGATGCAATTTTCTTCATTCAATTGATGAAAGCTTATAAAACCAGCAGCATGTTTCCCTGAGAATTAATTATTTAAACCGACAGCGAGGTGATTCTCAGCTGTAAACAAGAATAATTTAATTATTTTGGTCATAAAAACAAATTCTGCCACTCAAACCTTGCTGCTCTTGCTCCATTGGTTTTCAACAAACGGCCAAATAGTGCAGAGGAACTCACAGTCTGTTCACGGCAGCAGAAGTCTACATATGGAAATGTGATGTATGGAAATGTTGGCTGATCTGTTTTAAATATTGCAAGAGAAGAACCCCTGCAGCTCTTCATGCAACCAGGTCAAACTGAAAACCGTGAACTCACACCGGCCACCTTGGAGGCCCGTCTGAGGAAGTGTAACGGAAGAGGACGTCCCAGCTGGAAGTTGAGTGTCCTCAGAACCAGCTGCTCCATCTCCAGAATCTGAGCCTTTGTGAAGGCGTCGTCTGTGATGTAGGCGAAGTCTCCGACCTCTGGAGCGTACATCTCCTCGTATTTACAGGCCACCAGCATGGCCGTCACACCGACCAGCTGCAGCTTCCTGCGAGAGACCGGCTGGACCTGCAGCAGCAGACGGCGGGGAAACGCTGTTACACAGCTCACAGAGACACGAAGAGAAAAGAGCGTTCAGACGGTCGTTACCTGGAGGAAACGATCCAGGACGGCCACCGTGAGGTACAGAGTCTCCTGCAGCAGCTGGAACCTGGAGTGGACCTGGACCAGCCAGTCCACCAGAAGAGCTCGCATGCGTTCAGTGATTTCATAACCCTGCATGTAGTTGGCTCGTACGGCCTGCTGCACCTGTGGAGACAGACGGTGATGTAACAACAACACGATGCGGGGTGAGAGCAGAGAGTCCGGCTGCTGGAGGGACAAGTTACCTCCAGGTCGTGGAGATAATTATAGATATCTTTGACGTAGTCGGAGCAGAGCTGCGGCAGGTCCGAGTCCTGCTCGTCGACGTCCTGCACGGTGAGCAGCACCTCAGAGAAAGCCTGGCACAGTTCCTTCTCCTCCGTCATGGACACGTCAGCAGACTCCTCTGAGACTGGAGGGAGAGGATCTGCAGGAGCCGGGACCTGGACTACCGGCGGCACCACCTGGACTACCGGCTGCTCCTTCAGGGCAGGTTTAGCTTTCTGGGCACCAGATGGTTTGGCTGATGCTTTGGTTGGTCCCGTCCTCTGAGGAAACAAGTCAAATGCAGTTTTATTCAGAAATGGGTATTTATTGAGAGTTTTAGGCTGTAAGGCAGGTTAGAGTTAAAGAAATGAAACATGTTTTTACTTTTTAAAGTCAAGTTGGAGAGAACAAACTAGGTTACTTAAAGGAGCAAAATGAAGCACTGACAGCTGGTGTCCACCTGTGTCCAGGTGTGTTTGTGGTTATTATCTGATTACAGGTGAACCAACTCATAATCCAGATAAAGGAGGTTTAGACAACATGGAGAGCAGAGTTATTGAACCACTAACTGGTGTTGTTCATCTTCATCATCATCATCATGTTACCTTTGTGTTCATCATAATCATCATCATCATCATCATCATCATCATCATGTTACCTTTGTGTTCATCATGATCATCATCAGCATCATCATCATCATGTTACCTTTGTGTTCTTCATCATCATCATGTTACCTTTGTGTTCATCATCATCATCATCATCATCATCATCATCATCATGTTACCTTTGTGTTCCTCCTCATCATCATCATCATGTTACCTTTGTGACTGCAGCTGCAGTAAAGTTGGTGATCTCTCCGAGAGCAGCTCTCCTCTGACCTGCTGAGCTTTTACTCATCTTCATCTTCAGCTGGTTCTCTGCAGCCTGCAGCTGAGAACAGAAGGAGAGGAAACACAACTCAGACAGTCTGGTGTACAGAGTCACAGAAAGCCCAGCAGGGAGCAGAAGCTAACGAAACTAGCAGCAGTAAAACAGTAAAACATGACTTCAGTTGACTCACCACAGCAGGAACTTGAACAGACGACATGTTGAACAGCAACGAGGTCAAACTGAGACTTAAAGGAACAACGAGGTGGTTTATCTTCAGCAGCAGCAGGTTTGATCCGGTAACACGAGAAGGACTTCTGACTTCTGCAGGTAAACAACGAGGAGACGAGCAGCTTTCAAATAGAGATCCCTGCAATCTGATTGGCTACTGATCTGGGAGGACGCTCCTGATTGGCTGATAGCCGATGACGTCAAAGGTCGAATAATAATAACACTGTATTATTATTTTGTATTATTAATGTTAGGACAATATTAATAATAATGATATTGTTAATATAATAATAATAATAATAATATAATTAAATTACTATAAATAAAAGTGTACAGCTTTTTCCATATTTACTTATTTATATTATTGTATATTCTTCTAAGAATCCTTTTTATTTTAAATTTTAAATTAATGAAATACCAAATCAATTTGATTTGTCTTATTAATTCCTGTTTTTATTGTCCAATGACAGGCCAGTGCCTTTTAACATACATATTAATGTTAGGACAATATTAATAATAATAATGATAATAATAATAATAATAATAATAATAATAATCATATATAATGTAGTTAAATTATTATAAACAAAGTTTACAGCATATATATTTCCATATTTACTTAATATAAATTTCTATATTTACTTATTTATATTATTGTATTATATATTCTTCTAAGAATACTTTTTATTTAAAATTTTAAATTAATGAAATACCAAATCAATTTGATTGTCATATACATTTGACCTCCACAAAGTTCACAAAAACTGCACAAAATGCACTTTATTAGTAGAGTAAAACCACATGTAGATCTTCAACCTTGACAACTGAAACTATATGTAAAGAGTCATCATCAGATGTGACTTATTGGGCTCAGCACATGCAGGTCTGATGATGGTGGAGCAAATTAAACAGCTCTCCTAGCTGAGGGTGTGGCATGAACTTTGGTGCTTTATTTAATAAAATCAAGTATTTTCAAGGACACTCATTTAATGTTTCAACGTTTTAATTCCTGTTTCCTACTCAGTGATGCATCACATACTGTAGATGCCACCCATATAAAGGGCAGCAGGTGTTTTAAACTGCAGAACGAGCTGTGATCTGGATTTTAAGAAGACCTGCACATGTACGTTTCCCATTAACCAGCAGGCCCTAAACCTGCAGCTGTTTCCTGTCAGCTTAGAGGAGAAAAAACGAGATAATTAATAGAGTCATGAAATATGAAATAACTGGAGAAAACCCTCTACCTGCTGCTGTTGGAGCATTTAATAAGACTGTGCATTAAGATCACTAAATGGCTGCATGATGCATAAATCTATTCGTCCCATTTGGACAACAGATGGACAGAATTTGACAGTTTGTAAACACATCCTGTCCAAGTCTTTTATTTGAGTAACAATCCATCTATTTATTAATCTTTATTTATAACATCTTGCCAATGTTTTTTTGTTTTTTAAGGATGAATCCCTGAAGTCTCAAGAGTTCACAAGAATGACCAGTTTTATTTCTTCAAAAGGAAATCAGTAGCGCTCACCGCCTCTCTATCTGAGCATCTCCTCATCTGAAAGCACTACTGCAGCTCTGCCTTCACACAACCATTGTGACATTGTGATACACAAACACAGTAGAAAAACACATGACCTTGATGGACGGCTGAGTAATAAAAAGCTCCTCGAAGGTTTAAGAAGTTCCCCAGAATGATGAGTAAAACAGCTGCACAGATTTAAACCATAAGTCTGGTGATATTATAGATTTGACTTCTTGTCAACAAATGAAAAAAAACCAAAAGCAACTATGAATTGATCCTACAAACAAGAAGCGTCTGATATATCTTATTCCTCTGTGGCATTGAGCGCCATTATATTAATCCGCCTCTGAAAATAGTCCCCGACAAATGCATTATTTCCACCTGTTTGTTTGATAAAAAACTAGTCTTTTGTAAAGTAAGAACCAAAGGGCCTGGGGCTGAGTGCCGGTGACGTGGTAGGAGAAGACAGATTCATTTTGGTCTTGTCATAGGATTCAATGAGAAAAACAATCTATAAGACATCAGCAGCTGTTCCCTTTAAGACTGGACAAATCAGTAAGCTTATAGAAGATGTAACTGAAACGAGGAATGACCCAAAAACACTGGAATAAAAAGTGTTGACTTACCTAAAATATCTTTCATACAGTAGTTGTTAGATATCAGAGGAACAGCTCTTACAGTATAGACGTGTGAAGTAATCAGCATCATGTTCAGCTGTTATTCACTAAATGAGTCTTATGATAGTGGAACACTCTGCAGATGACAGCATGCATCACACTCTTTATTTGTGCATTGTATCAAATATCACAAATTAAATACCAACACGTGTTATTTTATATTCATAATCAGCCGATAGCGATTTGCATTTAGCAGCACACAACAGGCAACTAACCTCACTGAAGGCGATTCTTTTATTATATAAAAAAAGTTCATGATACTTTTTATCCAATTGCTAATTTAAACATTTTTATAAAGAGACATAATCCTAGAAAATAAAAACACCACAAGAATGCCAACTCCACAGGGGATGAAACTATCGCAGAAAAACCACGGGATATATTTGTATTATTATTATTAGAGCTGCAACAATCAGTCGATTGATCGGACGACAAGAAATTAATCTGCAACTATTTTGGATCATCAATTAATCGTCATTTTTCAAGCACAAGTGCCAAACATTTGCTGGTTCCAGCTTCTCATCTGATGTATGATGGTAAACTGAATATCTTTGGGTTTTTTTGGACTGTTTGTCAAATAAAAACAAGCATTTTGAACACATCTGAGCATTTTTCACCATTTCATTTTCACATAATCGTTAGTTGGAGTGCCTTTAGCTAATCCTGATCTCTAAATAAAGACACAGACAAGTGACAAGTTTAAAATAAATAAATGGAGAAACATAACAAATGCAGATGTTTCATACAGAGTTCACCGATGAGCATGAAAATGACGTGATTCACATGCAATGTTTATTACATTCAATGTTTATTTTCATCACCGATTAATCTGTTGATTATTTTCCCGATTAATCGATTAGTTGTTTGGTCTTTAAAATGTCAGAAAAGTGTTTCCCAAAGCCCAAGATGACGTCTTCAAATGTCTTGTTTTGTCCAAAACTCAAAAGATATTCAGTTAACCGTCACAAAGGAGTAAAGAAACCACAAAATATTCACATTTAAGAAGCTGGAATCAGAGAATTTAGACTTTTTCCTTCTTAAAAAAATGACTCAAACAGATTAATCAATTATCAAAATAGCTGGCGATTCATTTAATAGTTGAAACTAATCGATGAATCGTCGCAGCTCTAGTTCAGAGACTTGGAGAATCTATGACACGAAGCACTGCAGGAGGTTTTTTAAGATAAATCCTCTGAACACTCACGCAGGTGTTTTCAGTTCATGTGATCAGACTGTGTGGGCGTGTTCAGACTAAATGATTCACATCATCACACCTTTATCATTCTTATTGGTGGATGAAAATCAAACCTCCGGCCACCTTCAACCTGAGCAGAGGTCTAATCAGAGAGAATAACTGGAAACACCTGTGTGTGTGTGTTCAGAGGCTTTAATGTGTTACCCATCTGTACATACTGTAGGCGTGTCCTAATTCCCTACATGTCTTTAATCCTTTAACTGACTGGCAGTGTTACAGTTTCAATGAAAAACAGCACTAATATATAAAACATGTGGAGGCAGAGTAGCAGAGGGATACTGAGTTAACACTCTCCTGGTCATCTTGAGACATTATGAACGGACTTTGCTGATTCTAGCGTGTTGTTTTCTGATCCGATATCAGATAAAGAGGAGACAAACGATGAGCCAGCATCTCTGGCCTGAACATTTATTCTGTAGAGCGGGCGGTTAGGACAGTTTGTAAACACAATCAGTTTCCATTTTGGTTCATCTGAAGATACTCGTTGTGCAGTTTCTCCTGGGTCTCGTAGAGCTTTCGCAGCTTCTTGGCTTGACCTTTGCTCAGCTCCTTTTCTTCAGCGTCATGAGTGGGGAAACCCTGCAGACAGCAACAGAGAAACAAGTCTTCACCGCAAATAGAGCCCGCTGTCCTATCACTACGGCAAAGCAGTCCAACGCTTAAAGATAGGGTGGACGATGTTGGAAAGCTAGCATCATTTGAAAGTAGCATCGCCTCAGGAGCTCCGTCTAATTCCCCCAGGGACCAAAAAAGTATATTTATCTTAAAAATAGTCCGCGTTTACACAGAACGGTACAGTCCCTGTAAGGATCAGTCATAAAACTAAACCCTTTATGGACCGTTATATTAAAACTAATATGATATAAGTGTGAATGTGTAAATTCTCCTCAATCTTCACCTGGTGAAAGCAACGTCGTCAAGCATTAAATATTTCTTTTGTATTTACCGTTTCATCGAATTTGGAATACTTGTCGGTTTCAGTGCGAAACATCTCACATGGAGGGACCTTCATCTTCGCCAGTTTAGCCATCTGAAAGAATAAAAGACACGACGAGTAAGTGAACATTTCATTATGAGAGAAACTAAACGTCTCCATGTGGAACCATCTCAGTGACCTCTTGCTCTTGTTTCTTCTTAGCAGCTTCTTCCTTCTTCCGTTTCTTCTCTTCTTCCATCTGCGACAGAAAAGATCTTATTAGGATTTTACTACAGAAACAAGTCTTGCTTTTCTTTTTGTGTGAAACAGAAACTGTTGGAATCGACCTTTTGACCTGTTATTGACTATGGAGATGTGTTGTATATGAGTGCTTCATGCTGGATAGCGTGCATCACGGGTCACTGAGATTCATGACAAACTGTCGTTCTTTAATCACCATTGTGTACTCTACTCTGAAGTGAACCGCTCATCCTTATGTGTCATTGGTGTGTGTTTATCTACAAAAGCATTCTGGGTAGAATTCCTTCTTACTTGTCTTCACTTTTAAAAAGGAAAACTGGAAGTCATAATCAAATTTTGCAATTTGTTGTTCCCAAAATACAAACTGAATTGGGGAAAAAAAGCTTTTAGGTTTTTGGCACCTACTGCTTAGAATAATGTTCAATCTGATGTTCAACTAGCCTTGAATGAGTTTAAAGCTCTGGTGAAATCCCAGGTCGTCTGTGTGTTTGAGTGTTTTAATGTTGTTCATTTATGTGTTGTCTGATTTTACTCTACTTTTACTAGAACTGTGTTGCTGCTGTCTCGGCCAGGTGTCCCTTGTAAAAGAGATTTTTTATCTCAATGGGACTAACCTGGTTCAATAAAGGAAAAAATGTAATAAAATGAATGAGGGTACATTTCCACTCCTCCCTCACCTGCTTCTTCTCCTCTCGCTCCTTCAGTAGAGTCTCCTTGTCCACCAGTTTCACCACCGTGGGCAGGCCTGTAAACACAGTCACTGTTTCATCAAGAGATCAGAAGCACTTTGATTCACAGTATCACTGTGTCCATCCTTGTTCTTTAATCTTTTGAATCCCGTCTTGGATGCCAGAGTCGCTTATTTTAACAATAAACCCATTCTCACAAATACTGAAGTGATCTGCATGAAATCTAAAAGCTAATATTCATGTTTGTTTTTGTTTTAGAGGACAGAATATTGAGGTTGTCGGCTCTGTTACCTTCATGATCTTCCAGTCGGACTCCCAGCTCCGGTAACGTATCGTCACGGACGACGTCACACAGCTGCAGCAACGCCGTCACTAAATGAGATTAAAAAAAAAAAAAGACTTTAATTAGGCCCTGAAGAAGAAAGTAAAAACTGTCACGATATTATAATCTAACACTAACATGATATTCTCAGCAGAGGTAAAAAGGAGAACAGAACTATTAGCATCTTTTTGGACTCTCAAATATAAAATACAAGTTCTTACCTTTCTGCTCTCGGGCAATCTTCCGGACTCCCTCTCTGAAGTCTGACAACACCGTGAGGTACGGCATCACGGTGCTCTCCAGCTGCAAACACAGCAGAGACAATATGATATGTCACTTAAGCTTGAAAATGAAAATATGTGCTTTAAGTATTTGGAGTTTTTGTTTTGCTTTGATAAAACATCATCTAAGATTGAAACGATAGACATTTAGTCATTCAGTAGAAGGAAAGACTAAAAGACTGGGTGAGGCAAATGAGGTAAAGGGAGCTTAAGATTGATTCTTTAGAAAATATTAATAAGCAGTATATTATCATGAAATCATAATCACATTCTCCACAACAATAAAAACAAAGAGAAGTGTCTCTTTACTTACATCAATGCTCTGACTTTGTCCTCCCACCGGGAAACCGACCGGCTCTGATCCTTCAATGGCGCCAAATATCTAAAAGACAAAAAGCTTCATTTCAGTGGGTTCAATGTTCGATGCTTTCACTGCTCACGTAACACAAGAAATCTGATCTTTTAAGTCAGGAAACACGATGAAATAAGTCATTCATTTAAGTCTCAGTCTAACGAGCTTCACCACTGAACTCAAGACTCAATACTTTAAGGCCATATCAACGTGATAATATATTAAAAAGATAGCTAATATTCACACCCATAAAATAACCATTAAACAAATGGGTGAAATAAAATCCACCAGAGATAAAACACCAGCAGCAACAACACACGACCCACTAGATCAAATAAATTAGACATGTTTCACCTCGATTAAAATATCAATTTATTATGTTACTCACTCCAATTAAATTAAATAATTGACACAATTCAAATAACAATGTGTCTGAATATAAAATGAATATATACTGAACAAAAATATTTTTCATGAGTTGAAATTAAAGATCTTTAAAGACTTATTTCTCTCAAATTTTAGGTCACAAATGAGTTTAAATCCGTGTCAGTGAGCTGTATTGGTTCTGCTGTAATGATCAGCTGGATGATAAAAACAGTAGCAGTAAAACGTTTCTCACCTTCAGCATGCTGGTGAGATACGCGGCGATGCTTTCCATCAGCATGCGGTTGGGCCTCAGCTTGGCGCTCTTCCTGCTGGCGATGTAGCTGTTGCTCTGGCCGACCAGCACTCTCATCTCCTCCATGGCGGTGCGAGTGTCCACGTTGTCGCACAGTGCCTCGTGGACGGCCGCCTTCCTGTCGTAGAAACTGGACAACACACGTAACCATTTGGCTTTTAGTCGTTTTTACTGGTTCAAAGTGTGCAGATGAGTCCTGAGACAGTGATCGGACAGGTACAGTAGGTCTTCTTTTTGTATAAAACACAGGCACCTGAAGGACTTTGAATGTCTCACGCTTGTGTTTTTTAAGGCAAATTACTTTGAAGTTAATCACCCATCTGGGAAAATGTCTCACCCGTTGTTGAGCTCCATCTCGGCTGCCTCCCACTTCTCATAGCGCCCGGTGATATCAGACGGAGCGCGCAGTATGTCTTTCACATTCAGGAAGAACTCCTGTTGCAGAGAAAAGAACAGAAAACAGCAGATTAATAAAAAACAGATCCTCAAGATGTATTCCACCTCTAAACTAAAAGGTCCGTTCGTCATATCGTCAACTTACATTCATGAACTTCTCGTACTGGACGGCTGACTCCATCGTGTTGGAGGAGTAGTCCAGGGTGTCCTTCCAGGAATGCATCAAGAAAGCCAGACGGAGCTGACGAGCTGCAGGAGGACAGCAACAAAACACCTGTTACAGGTGATCTCTGCTGAACTTAAAGAGAGTGTAACATTAGACTGGATGAGCTCGACTCACCTGTGTTCTTCGCCAAAGCGTCTTTAATCGTGATGAAATTCTTCAGTGATTTGGACATCTTGCAGCCTGCGATCGTCAGGTGTCCGGTGTGCAGGAAGTATCTGACCCAGTAATCGTTCTCAAAGAAAGCCTGCGAGGAAAACAACCAGTGGTGGTCGAACTCTTTTACGTTCTCTTTGAGTGGAAGTGACTTTAAATACATCTCAGTTAATCATCTTTAAATACGTTTCTTTTATGACTGGGTGAGTTAAAGTACTCAAAAGACAAACAGAAGCATTTATTGTCAATAATCAACTTTGCTTTTGTACCTCAGACTGAGCCAACTCGTTGTCGTGATGAGGGAATCGAAGATCAAACCCTCCACCGTGGATGTCCATGGACTCTCCCAGGATGGAGCCAGCCATGGCCGAGCATTCAATATGCCAACCCGGCCTTCCCTGTTACGATAATCAAATATTCAAGAGAACAAAAATAATCAATGTTACATCAAAGGTTCCTCATTTACTACTTCCTGGAGCAAACCTCCATCTATCACCCCACTGTGGAAGTTATGCATCAGTTTAACAACACGACTCTCACCTTCCCCCACGGAGAGTCCCAGGACGGCTCTCCGGGCTTGGAGGCTTTCCACAAGGCGAAGTCGTTGGGGGACTTTTTCTCACTTAATCTGTCGGCAGAGATGCTCAGGTCTCCTGCAGGGCCACACAAGATGCAGAAAAGAACAACATGACCACAGTAACTGACTTATAAGAATATTAATACGGTCACAAAGAGACATCCATCTTCAGCATTCATGTTAATGTGTAAGATTTGAATATTTCTGACTTTGGCGACTCTTAGTGGTGGAATCTAAGAGGGCACCACGGATTTATTTTTTCTACAAACACAAATTTATGGAGGACGTAACCTGTCAAAATAAAAAATAAATTAATAAATAAATAAATGACTCGATAAATCAATAAATCTGTCAGTAAATGTAGCAAAAATATTATTAAAAATAAATGTAGCCGTTAATTAATTGATAAAATGTGACATAAATTGATATTTCTGTTTTAGTTTGCTTCTTTATTTATTTATCTTTGTATTAATTCCCTTATTTATTTACTCTTCTGTTGAATTTTACCTTTTATTTATTTATGCATTTTTTTTTTGTTAATTTTTTTATGTATTTATTTTTGAATTTATTTATTCATTTTTGCATGTATTATTTATCTATGAATTTATTTTTTATAAATTTGAAATGTATTTATTTATTTATTTTTGCATTTATTATTTATTTCTGTATTTTTGCATTTGTTTTGTATTTATTTTTAAATGTGTGTATTTATTAATGTATTTATGTATTTATATTTCTGCACAATTTTCCTTTTCCTTTTTCACCCCTTATTTATTTCCCCCAACTTATTTATTTCTGTATTCTTTTCTTTATACATTTCTGCCTCATTATGCAAATGAGGGGACTGCCACTCAATGCCATCATGGGGTTAACTAAACGGTGTCTAGCAAATTAAACTTAAAACAGAAATATAAATTTATGTCACATTTTATCAATCAATTAATGGCTACATTTTGTTTTAATATTATTTAATGACATATTCATTTATTTGTTTATTTATCTATCTAGTCCTTTATGTATTTATTCATTTATTTTTGATTTTGGCAGGTTCCGTCCAAACTTGCGCCATCAGAATAATTTACAATAATAAACAAAAACAGTTGTGGTAGTTGAAATGTGTAAATATATCTACCTTCTCCCTCTTGTAGAGCTTTCTGATCTCCGACCGCCTCCGGCACCAGTTTGGCGTACGAGTGCTTCGGATTGGTGTCAAACTTGGAGGTGTTAAAGTACACAGAACCGTTTGATTCATACCTGTAAACGATCAGAAAACTACATTAGTAAAACTTCACTGTTAATAACTGACGATGTGTAATATGAAGTGTTTCCTCACCCGTAACCGTTTGAGACAACCGTCTTCACAAACTCCACAATCTCAGGGACGTATTCACTGACTCGAGTGAGGACGTCTGGAGGAAGAACCTGGTGATGATGAAGACAATTAATGCACAATAACAACAATATACACTATTAAGGCCACAAGTATTCAAAACTGTTGCCACAAAGTTATAAGAACTATAGTCTAAAATATGATTGTATGCTGATGCATTAAGATTCTTTTAAGAGGAACAGATGAGCTGAGCACAAACCAAAGACAGGGTTGTCCACATACTTGTGTGTATTTAAAGGTACAGTGTGTAGGATTTGGCGGCATCTAGTGGTTTGATTGCAGATTACAACCAGCTGAGTTCCCCTTCGCTCACTCCTCGCCTTTCAAGACTGCGATAATGTCAGTCGCCGAGTGTAAAACCGTGGTAACGCCTTTCTCCTCGCTTTGTTTGGTCACCAAATAATCTAATTTCTCCCTCTTGTGATGCTTTTCTTGTGTAATTTTGTCTGAAAATAGAAAACAGTTTGCTGTGCTTCTACTGCTTCTACTCACGTTCAGGGCCTCCATGTCTTTGTGGTACTCTCCCTCCCAGTAGTTAGGCAGAATGGAGAAGATGGAATTCTCTGTGACTTGACTTCCAAACTGATGGTCCAACCACTCAGACAGCAAGTCCTTGGAGCTCTCCAGCAGCACCTGGAAGGATTGGTTTGTACTTTGCTTTTTTTTTATTTTATTGGCACACACATACGACTGCATAAAATCCAGATAATGAAAAATAAATAAGAAATGTGACAGGAGAGGTCAAGAAGCCGACAGGCTTATACAACAGACCTCCCCTCGACTAAAGGAGAAAAACAAAAAATCAATAAATAACAACAAAAAGCACAGAATGAGCAGAAAAATAAAAAAATACTACTATTTACTAAAACGGTTTATTACTGCTACTATAAAAAAAATACAGCGAACAAGAAAGAGTAAAGAAATATATATATATACATATACATATATACACATACATATATATATACACATATATATATACACACATATATTATATATATATACACACACACATATATATATATATACATATACATATATATATACATACACATATATATACATACATACATACATATATATACATACATACATACATATATATACATACATATATATACATATATACATATATATACATATATACATATATATATACACATATATACATATATATATACATATATATATACATACACATATATATATATATATATATATACATACATACATACATACATACATACACACGTCAAGTAATTAGACATCATGAATTAAATGTGATAGTAAATAGTCATATATGAAGTAAATTAATTTCTCTTGCTACTTAATATTATATTATTTGAATATTTTTTGAATATACATCGTATTGTTTATGTTTTCATTGCATTGCTTTCATGCCGTGACAGAGGAAATATAAATCAGCTCCAGCTCAAACGAGACTAAATTAGAAAGCGATCAACATTGTTCATGCCGCTGAGCACTTCTTCTGTTTATTCCAAATAAACTGTGAATATTAATACTTCACTTTCTCAGTGAGAGCTCTCTGGTGTTGTAAACAGCATGAATTAAATAGCTAAATGAACAATATTGAGTAGCAAGAGAAATTAATACACTTAATATATGACTATTTACTTTATATATTTTAAGATATGTACAAGTGACGGACTCTTTTTGCTATTGCCAAAAATACATCTCGACCACGACCGTCTCTTAACGGAACAGTTCGGCATTTAAGGAAGTACACAGTTTAATACCTCACTGAAAGACAGGTGAGAAGATTTCCTGGCAACTGATTGTCGTGGTTTATTTTTGTACAGACTCAGTAAACAAGATGATGCTTCCAGTCTTTGTTAGTTGCTGCTGATGATAGTTTCATATTTAGTGTACAGACATGGGATTTTTCCATCTGTACTCCCCAAAATGTCAAACTAGTCCTTTAATCTTCGTCGCAAAAGTGAAAAGATGAATCACAAAGAGATGGTGAATTACTATTCACATGTGGGTCTACAGTAAGTGACTGAAGTCTTACCTGTGCCAGAGGTTGTACGACCTCTTGGGCTGCTTTGCCCTCCATCGCTGCCTGCAGGGGCTTCAGCGCGGCGGTAACAGCGGCGTCCAGACGCTCCAACATCTGCTTCTTATCTGGATCCGTCGTCGTAGCCAAGTAGGCCTGAAAGGGCTGAACATTAACACACACACACATGATGATGAGGGTTAAAGAGAAAAGACAGAAAGCTTCAGGTTATCTGACGTTTTAAAGTCTGTAAATTAAACAATCATTGTTATTTATTCATTTATTTTTCTGTTTAGTAGTGTATTTGTGTAGTTATTAGTTCAATAATCATTTTATTTGTAATGAATCAGATCCACAGAAGCTCTTCTTGTTGTATCGAAGGCTGATTGAGAGTTTGGTCTCACCCCTCTGGCGCTCAGCACATCCTGCAGTATCTGAGCAGCTGGTGGCTGCTTCTCCTTGTACTGGTCCAGGAGGTGGTTCTGCCGGGCCCTTTTAATGATCTGAGAGGAAGAAACACCAACAGAAAGGCAGAATAACAGTAAACACAATGACTCAGGCGCTTAAAGGGACAGTTAGGATGTTCTGAAGTGGGGTCGTATGAGGTACTTTGTGTGTTCACAAACATTTGGTGAATTAAGAAGTGTTTGTTTGTCGTCTTGTTTTAAATACTGTTGTACTATTGGCACAAAATAGTTTTCATTTCAAGATGAAAGACTATTGATTATTAATTTTATCTTAGAAGATAAAACTGCAAACAGGGTAAAGAAACATAAATGAGAGTAAACCAAAAGAAATCAAAGTTCCTTCTTCAGCTTTCTGGAAAATATAAATGATTACCAGAGATAAATGTTTATATTAAAGACAGATCTAAATAAATATATGTCAAGTCAATTTATTCATTTAATTAAAAATAAAAATAGAGTGCAAACCGGTGAAGAATAAACCTTCCTTATACTATAAGTCCCACTCACTTTGTCGTCGATGTCTGTGATGTTGATGCAGTAGAGGACGTCGTACTTGAAGTAGTCCTTCAGGATCCTTCGCAGAATATCGAAGGATATGTAGGATCTGTACAAAGAGACGGATTAGAAAATGAACCACATTACACCAGAACAAACATGAACTGAAGGATAAAGGATGAAACTGACATCGTGAATAGTTTGCCTGTGATCTGTTTACCTGGCGTGGCCCATGTGTGAGGCATCGTACACCGTCGGTCCGCAGCAGTACCACGTTACCTGGTTCCCTTTCTGGGGAACAAACGGCTCCTAAAACATCAGAGAAGAAATCAAACAACAAAAAACAAACAAAGAATAAACTGTATCTGATGTAACTGTGATAAAAAAGAAAAATACAGCGTTAAGGTACAATCAGGTGATTTGCAGCCTGTGATGGTTTGACAGTTTTAAGTCTCCTGAAGTGTGATAGAAGGATTGTTACACGTCAAAGCAACAAAAACAATCCATTTTCAGTTTCAGTTTTTGTGTTGCAGCTGTTCTTTGGCTCACGGTGATTTCATTTTATAACGACGACTACAAATGTGACTGTATTTCAATTATTTCTGATTAATAAAACAACGTACAGTTTTGCAAGTCTTTCCAAAGCATCAATGCAGAACACAGCTACAAGGCCACAAACGGAGTTTTTGCATGTTGCAAAGTCATTTCCTGTCACAGAAGCTCTTCAGTATGACCTTATAAAGGATCTTTTAACAGAAGAACAAACTGATAACCTTCCTCTACCCCTTTTTACAAATAACCAGCATAACTTTGTAAATCCCCATCACAAACATCAGAAGATTTGAAATGCCCGTACCGAGCAGGGGACAGATAAAGATCCTGAAGTTTTACTTTCAGACTGACGTTGAAGTAAATGGTGAATTATTGCTCAAATAAAATGCATGGGAATGTTAAAACTTTAAAGAAAAACTTAGAACAATGCAGCATGTTCAATAGCACTGTTAATAACAAATGGGAAATTTACGTGCATCCTAATTTATAATCCCAGGTGCTTCTCTGAGCTCCGTCTTCGTTAGGAAGTTTACTCTTTCTGAGATAATTTATGAACCACAAAGAACAGTGACTGAAGGATTCAATATTTGCCTCCTCCTCTCTACCTTTGCTCTCGTCAGGCTGTTGTAGAGTCGAAGTTGGGGAACATCTGTTCCTGCTGGAGGAGACCAAGTGGGCTGAACCCGCTTTCCTTTCACTGAAATAAAAAAAAGAACATTTTAACATACATTTTTTATACATGAATTGCCAGTTTTAAAATGTGTTCAGCCGTCCTTCATGCTTTACACAAACTATTTAAAGCCACTATGTGTTCAGTAGGATTTAACTGTACCTGTTGTCACTGGGATTGTCTCATTTGTCAACAGACCAAAACGTTAACTTTGTTTTGAATGATGTTAATTCTACACACGTGGCTTTAAATGTAATACATGTTGTCAATAGAAATGAGTTGCCTCGTGCAACAAACAGAGAACACAGAACAAAAGAAAGTTAATGTGGGTCTGAATTTTAACCATTATTGTGATTTACGGCTGCAACTATTTATTATTTTCATTATCAATTAATCGTTTGATCTGTAAAATATCAGACAATAGTGATAAAGGCCCACTGCAACTTCCAAGAATGCAAGTTGATGTATTCAAAGTCGCTTGTTTTATCCGACAAACAGTCCAAAACTCAACGATACTAAATTTACTATCATAAAAAAATAAAGAAAAGCTGCAAATATTCCCATTTGAGAGGCGGGAACCAGTGAATGTTTGCTTCAAAAATATCTTAAACAATAAACTGAAACTGTTGTGGATAATTTTCTGCTATTATCAATTAATAGACTATATAAGAGATTATTTCAGCTCTACTGTGACCAAAAGTATCCACAATGACGTGCAACAAAAGGAAAAAGTCACCCAGAAGTTAATTTCCTTAAACTGAATTCTTAAAAAAAGAAATCTAATTTAAGACAGAGCACAACTAGTACATTAAAGCTATATTTGCTTTATAACCATCTAACTTTGAAATCACAAAATAACAAAAGCATTTTGTACTCAGACTAATGCATTAAAATACATTGCTATTATTATTATTATTATTATTATTTTAAGTATGAGTCTGAATGTAAAATCTTGAAGGAGATCGTCATTATCGTGGAGAAAACTGTAAAGCATTAAAGATTTCCTGATAAATGAACGAAGCTGATTCAAATGTCTTCTTCTCCAAAGTCAACACATCACTGAACAGGAACACAGTTAACCATCTTCAGGTCTGCTAATTTAAACTGGAAGAGTGCCCCATCAAGTGCAATTTTTTATCATTATGCTCATTTGCTAAGCTCCAATAATTAGTAAAACAATGCGACAATAGCTCAAAGTGTGAGAAATGATCAGAACACAATGAACATAAATGTAAACACAACACTTTTGTTTTCACTCCCATTTTCCACGAGTTGAAATTAAAGATCTAAGACTTTTTCTCTGCACATAAAAGGCTTATTTCTCTCAAATTTTAGGTCACAAATTTGGTTTAAATCCATGTTAGTGATCACTTCTCCTTTGCCAAGATAATCCCTCCACCTGACAGGTGTGGCAGATCAAGATGCTGACTAAACAGCATCATTATTACACAGGTGTGCCTCGGACTGGTCACAATAAAAGGACACTCTATAAATGTGCAGTTTTATCACACAACACAATGCCACAGATGCTGACTGCAGGAATGTCCACCAGATCTAGGGCTGGGCAATATATACTGATATTATATCGATATCACGATGTGAGACTGGATAGAGGAAGTGTTGTTTTCCTGGTTTTAAAGGATGCATTGCAGTCGCAAAATCCATAGAGACATTTGGTGAAATAAATATCGTGATGCTCTAACCAGAGCTGCCTCTGAGAAGAGCGTCCCTGAGACAGTTTGTGCAGAAATGTTTTGGTTGTGTAACTAAACCAACAGTTGCATCAGCTGCCCAGGTGGCTGGCGTCAGACGATCTTGCGGGTGAAGAAGCCGGATGTGGAGGTCCTCGGCTGGCGTGGTTACACCGCGAGGTCTGTGGTTGTGAGGCCGGTGGGACGTACCGCCTGCTAGACTCTCAAAACCTGCAACATCTGTGGCATTGTGTTGTGTGATAAAACTGCACATTTATAGAGTGTCCTTTTATTGTGATCAGTCTGAGGCACACCTGTGTAATAATGATGCTGTTTAGTCAGCATCTTGATACGCCACACCTGTCAGGTGGAGGGGTTATCTTGGCAAAGGAAGGAGAAGTGCTCACTAACACGGATTTAAACTAATTTGTGACCTAAAATTTGAGAGAAATGAGTCTTTTGTGTGCAGAGAAAAGAAGTCTAATTAAAGATCTTTAATTTCAACTGGCAAATTAATGGATGCAAAAACAAAAGTTTTACATTTATATTTTTGTTCAGTGTTTATATCTTATCTCAGACAGCTCAGGAAAATAGACTGCTCCTTTGTTTAGTCCTTTAGTCAGATGTCACAAAAGTGAAGTGAATCATCTCATTCTCAGAGGAAAGCAGCTACACATGTTCAGTTACTGAATAAACACATTAACGTGAGGAGCCAGTGAAGCCGTGAAAGCCAAACAGAGCCCAAACACCAAGCGGGGACAGCACACAATATATATTAAATGTTTGTGAACACATGCAGTGAGAGAAATGATATCGAATTTCCTGTAAATGTCACACTTCTGCATTTGCAGAGTCAACACCAGGTCTTCTTTGGGTAGGTGTCTGTGGGTTCGTCCCAGCTGCTGACGTTTTGTTTGATCAGTGATAAACTGAGTCTCTCCTGCGCTCAGCTACATACTGTATGCTGCCATGACAAGAGGAGTGAAAGAAACTGAATTCATTCAAATGCAAAATAATTCTGTGTTCATGCATGTCAGTGTTTGCAGAGGGGAAGATCAGAGCTGCTTTTAGTTGAATCAACAACAATGCTTCCTGCTTTGAGGACCTCAGACAGCCTCAACATCCCGGCTGGTACACAAGGGACCGCCACCACGTCTAAACCTGTTCATGCCTTCAGCTGTCTACTCACTGCTGCTCTCAGGGTTGAGGTCCTGCTGCAGGGCTGCTATGTGTCTGTACCAGCGCAGAGCGTGGACGCGTTGTGGATCTGGGGGCCTGTGGAGGCGCTTAAAGGCTTTCTGGTCAGCCTGGGAGGGGCTGAACCCAGCCAGGTAGCTGCGTGAGGTGAGGTAGTCATTCAGGGCCGCTGCCAGCGCGGCCTCCTCATTTATCTGTAGCAAGAAGCCATACTCAAAGGCTGCAGAAACAAGAGGGCAAATGTTCGCAAAGAATTACCGACTAGGGCCGCAACAGCCGGAGAAAACACCAACAACAGCACCACCAGTTTACCAGGGACTCACAGCCAAGACCTGCGGTGCTTAGCAGCAGGTCAGGCAGCACACTTCCAACTCAAATCATGTAACAAAGAAAATTAAACTGAAATCCTACAGAACATATGACACAAACTCCCAGTGTCCCAAAAGAGCAGACTGAATGTAATCCTTCAGACTTTTCTCCTCTCAGTGTCGTGTTATAACTTCAGGGAAGAGGAGATTTTCAAATGATGCTTCATATGCCAGCGTGGACAGATGTTATACTGCACTCATGACTGAGTTTAAGGAGCAGTGTTGTTTTATTACAGTACAGATGTTGAGTTACAACTGGTGCTGGTCGCACAGTACTCAATGCGGGGCTAGAAACGGGACATGAAGCAAGAGGGAAAATGACTCTAAATGTGATGAGAATGACAAACACATATAAACCAATTAAAACAACATTATGATAAATAAGTAAACTAATATATGAAGTTCCAAAATGCCAATTAACCTTGATCAATAAATCAGTTTTGCCCCCTGAAGACAATTCTTTATCCTACAGAAAAACAAAGTCTTTTCTGTCTGTGTAAAACATCTATTCTCAGAAATGACTAAGAGTGAAACTGAAATGGACTGGATGGGTTTTTCCAAACACACAAAGTGTGAAACCCAAAAAGCTTTCAATTTATTTTCTCCATCCACGCATGACCACAACTACAGTATATACTAAGACTGAAAGTCAGAAAGAAACAAACACAAATAGCTGCAGATTAACCACAAAGTGTCATCCAGAGTTCTCTGGATGACCTTGAATGAAAATTTTCTCCAAAACATAAAATAGAAATTAATGTAGTTCTGTGATTCGAAGCAGGGACGTAGAGGTTACGTAGACCGCTGGGCCTCGAGGGCAACAGGTTTTGTTTTTAAGGGGACAATAAAGAAACTGTGTTATTGAGGTTAACAGACTTCAGTGCAGTCCTTAATCAATTACATCTAAATTACAAAGTCTTGTAGAGGTGATCAGTGTCATAGGGAGCTTAGAAAAAGCTGAACTGAGTTTGTTTTCATAGGTTGTCTTATTATTATTATTATTATTATTATTATTATTATTACTTATAAAAACACTACTACTACTACCACTAATAATAATAATAATGATAATAATAACAATATTAACACAAGTGATTTCAAGCGGGTTTCAGGACCTTTGGCACTTAAATAAAATATATATAGAAACAAAGTGAAATTGTCAAACAGAAACTAAACAGATGAAACTAGATGATGCAACTGAGCAAAACTGAAACAAAAGAAAAACATATTAAGAACTTATATAATTCAACATAAATTCAAACTATGTAACAAAAAGGTTAAAACTAAACTGAAATCCTACAGATCATATGAAACTCCCGGTGTCCCTAAAAAGAGCAGACAGCCACATGTTTTGCTTTTGACTGAATCTAATGCTTCAGATTCTTCTCCTCTCAGTGTCGTGTTATAACTTGAGAGGAGAAGAAGATTTTCAAATGATGTTTCGTATGCTGATGTGTACAGATGTAATACTGCTCTCATGGCTGAGTAAAAGGGGAAGTGGTTTTGTTTTCTTACAGTAAAGATGTTGCAACGATAATATTAATACTACTACTAATAATAATAATACATACAGTAAAACTACTACTACTACTACTACTACTAATAATAATAATACAAATGATTCCAACACAGTCTCAGGACCTATGGCACTTGAACCTTAAATAAAATATATATATGTATATATATAGGCAAGACAACATAACAGATCAAACTAGATGATGCAAGAGCAAAAGTGAAAGTAAAAACAAACACATATTAAACATTTCATTTGGATAATTTAACATAAACTAACAGTACTGTTGTTATTATTGTTATTATTATTATAATTATTATTATTATTTCCTGTAAATATCTGCAGTCAACCAGGATGTAAAATAACATCTGGCCAGATGTGAATACAGTCATTATTGAAGATGCTGAGCTGCACAACAGTTCAGAATTAATATATTGTCTTTATTTTAGGCCATAGATTACAGTTTTGTAGTTATATCAGCATGTTATGCCCTGTTGCATTTTGCAACTGAGCAAAACTGAAACTAAAAAACAAACATATTAAAAATATAACAGATAATTTAACATAAACTAACATTATTATTATTATTGTTATTATTATTATAGTCTTAACCTATTGTACTTGAACCTTAAATAAAATACATATATAGGCAAGACAACATAACAGATCATACTAGATGATGCAAGAGCAAAAGTGAAAATAAAAACAAGCACATATTACAAATATAATTTGGATAATTTAACATAAACTAACAGTATTGTTGTTATTATTATTATTATCAATAATAATAATAATAACAACAACAACAATAACAATAACAACAATACTGTTAGTTATCTAGTTACCTGTAAATATATGCAGTCAACCAGGATGTAAAATAACATCTGGCCAGATGTGAATACAGCCATTATTGAAGATGTTGAGCTGCACAACAGCTCAGAATAAATATATTGTCTTTATTTTAGGCCATAGATTACAGTTTTGTGGTTATATCAGCAGCATGTTATGTCCTGTTGCATTTTATATTCTCATATTACATGAGGAGCATAAACTGCTGTTAAATCTCAGCTGTAACTAATGTCCATCAGTCCAGGGTCGCCAAACCATACTCCATTCAAAATTCTGACCCAATTATAACACCTGACTTTTAGCTTTTCTAAATAAAATATTGCTATGTGGAATATGTGAGCCGAATTAAAGAGTATTTCCTATAATTCGGCGAAGCTTTTGAGTCTTATTTGTTGACCTGCGTGTCTTTGTGGAAACATTCAGCTCCTTTATCTGTGAGTTTAAATACACAGATTTTTAAAGGGGGTTCGGCTGGTCAGTCACTCAGCAGGTTACCTTCAGCTAACGCAGCTAACGGCAGATTAACGGCTATGACAGGTCGCATTAAATCATTGTCTTTAAATATGTGTTCAACTAACATGTCTATAAGGTGATAAACAATCATTATTAACTGTACCTGTCTCTCCTGAGGTCGACATGGCCGCAGAGCTGGATGTTTGGATGCTGATGCAACAATAACGTGTCCGGAAGAAGAAACCGGGAGCTCTCTTAAAGGATGTGTCGTCACGAACGAATCGGTTTAAAGAGCCGACTCTTTTAACGATTCTTTTTCTTTTTCTTTAAAGGGACTGTTTGTAACGTTTTAAACGTATAAATCTACCGGGTCGTTGTTCCATGCACGCTCACATCAGGGTTGTGGTGCGATGCGGTGTGAAGCGGTGGGCTCAGGTGCGTTGCGGCTTCTTTGCGATGCGATGCGATGCTTCACCGAATTTAAAGGAAACACTCTTTAATTCAGCTCACAAATTCCACATAGCAGTATTTTATTTGGAAAACCTGAATGTCAGGTGTTATGATTGGGTCAGAATTTTTAATAGAGTTTGGTTTGGCGACCCTGGACTGATAGGAATTAGTTAAACAGTAGTTTTCGTCCCTCATGTAATATTATGAGAATAAAATGCAACAGGACTTAACATGCTGCTGATATAACCACAAAACTGTAATGATGCGTTGCAGAGCGGTGCGTTGTAAAGCGGCATGTAAAATTATGGTATTCTGGAAATTATAAGGATTAGTATAATTATATTGAATAATTTAAGTGATATATGTGCACACATACTAATCATAGGTCAAAACTGCGCTAAATTTGGCTGAATTATAAAAGGCAGAAGTGGTAAAACGAAGAGCCGTTTGGGAGCCGAAAGAGCCGACTCTTCTTGGTGAGCCGAGCCAAAAGATCCGGCTCACTAAAAAGAGCCTAAATTCCCATCACTACTATATAAGCTAGTGACACACTGTAGATGTAAATTGTAAAGTTAAAGAGTGACATTTAGACATAAATTGTTCCTTCTGTGAATCACATCCTGAAACTTGCTCTCATTTATTCTGGTCCTGTAAATTTACATGTGAATTGTGGAAAGATGTCAATAATTTTATACTTGTTAACATTTTCTCAGATTTTGCATTGTACTACAGAAATATTATATTTAGTTGCTATGGTTACAGTGACAAAGACAAAGTTCCACATTCACAATTTACCAAAAAAAAGTACAATACAATACATACAAATTTCTTTGTATTTATGAAAGAAATGGAATTGTATCTGTCAACAATTTCTTCCTCACAAAACAAAAAATCAATGAAAACAATGAATGTATGCAATATCTTTAAAGTTTTTAAGTGAATTTGTTGTCATACTCTCGCATGGTCTTTTTTTTATTATTATATATTTATTTATTTGTATAGTGTTTTTTTTTATGTTGTTTTTTGTTTCATTACTGTTGTCCTTTTATGTTTGGCACAGCTCTTTGTTTATGTTTTTGCTATGCCTCTTTTGTATGGAAATGTTTTTAATGTTTTCTGCTGTTACTATGGATCCTGCCATTTTGAAATAAAAAATAAATAAATAAAAAAATAAAAAAATAAACTATATATGCTACATACTAGCATGCTAACAGGAACCAGGAACCAATGTGTTCAAACCCTGCGAGCGGGGTGTGGGGGGGACGTCAATGACTGACGGACGGATCATATCCAAACACGGAAGTTAGTGTTTTGTTTTGAAGCAGAAGTCTCCTCATGTTCTCAAACTAACTCTCTCACTAACTCCTCCACACAGCCGGTATACAGCGAGCTCAGCGGCTAGATGAAGAGTTTCTTGGTCAGTGTGCAGTAAGTTAACGCTGAGATGTCGAACATTAAAGAGTATTTAGACAAAGTGAGGTGTTTCTATGAGCGCTACGTGGAGTACGTGAAGAGAAACCCAGCTGCTGCTGCTCAGCTGGAGAGCACCGTGAGGACGCTCTCATACCTCATCGCAGGTCAGTCAACCTACTAGTATTCATTACTAAAGTTACACACTTCTATCTGTTGTTAACTCGACTGGAACCAGATATGATGACTTTCATTTTAATGTAATCAAACATGACACTAGCTACCTGCTGTATGCTGCACAGAGTTACACTGGGTTTAATGTTCTCAGCACCTAATTGCATGACAACATGTCATGAATCTTGACTTGTATATAGACATTTTATTTATGCTGTTGGTCATTTGTGCTTTTAAATAAAAAAATATATATGTATATATATGTATATGTATATGTATATATATATACATATACATATATGTATATATATGTATATATATACATATGTATATATATGTATATATATACATATATGTATATATATGTATATATATATAAATATATATATATATATGTATATATATATATATACATGTTTTACATATA
>CAKAOI010050892.1:0-24059 GCA_916701655.1 Sebastiscus albofasciatus
GATGAGAAAGGCCTACCTCCTGGAGAATCTCCACCAGTTGGCTCTCCATCTCTGCAAAGTAGTTGGGCCTGACCAGATCGTCCTGCAGCGTGTTGCCAAAGTCTCTGGCCAGCTCGACCAGCTGGAGCTGGATGGACATCAGGGACCGGGTGGCCTCGAGCAGGTCATTGATCGGGCACTCTTCCACTGGGTCCATTTGGACTTGAGAGGCGTGGTGGGGGGCAGGTGAATGGGCGGAATCACATTGACTTTCGTCCCGCCCACTTTGTTGGCGACAGGCTTCACTGTCGTCGGAGTCCTCTTCGTCAGAATCACCGCCACAGTGTACTGAGTCCATTTAGACTGGAGCGGAGTGGTGGAGGGGAGGTGTAGAGGTGAAGTCAGATTGACTTTCGCCATGTCCACTTTGTCGGAGACAGGCTTCACTGTCGTCGGAGTCCTCTTCGTCAGAATCACTGTCACAGTGTACTGAGTCCAGGTTGTCGGAGTCCTCTTCGTCGGAAAAACCTTCATCAGGCGCCTCAATTTCCTGCTCCTCCTTTGCCTCGCTGTCTCCTGGCTTTCCTGACAACAGGCGCCGATTCATCGGCGTGCAGGGGGACAGGGGCATTGGGCTGCCGTACACACTTTTTATTTTCACAGTTCCATTGTGATCGTCAGACCAGACGAAGGGAAACTACAGTGGTTACGTCATGTTACTTCATGATAAGTCAAATTATAAAGTTGTATTGTACCTTTGCTAACACAGTGCATGTTGCTCCATGTATGTATATTAGCTAGCTAACGTTAGGTCGTTAGCTGTTCTTAGCTTCGTCTATATTTCAATACTCATTAAAATCACAGGTAACAGAAATCAGTAGTCTATCTTATATTCACGTTAGCTAGCTAACACGTTGTTGCTACCTATTAGTAATTCTATTGAGAATTTAAATGCTGACTAAGCTAAAACCAGCTAGCTCACGTGCTAACGAGCTAGCGTTAGCACGTAAGCTTGATCATTCTAGGTAAGCACTAAGCCCCACGTTTCTACTTACACTGTACTAGTGCACATTTGCAGAGTATTTCTATTGAGCCTGTCAGCAGGCAGTCAGAAGGTGTTGGGCAGGCAGGAAGACGCTGCTTGCCGCTGGAGTTGGAGTTCAGTTGTAGTGAGTTTCTATGGTTATGTCTCCTATATTGTATATAATACACACACCTTTACATTCTTATAAATAGATGCTGATTCATAAACAGTTGTGCATACAGAAATGGATAAATAAATACATAGATTTAGATGGTTAATAAATAGTTGACTCTATACACAGTAACAGTTCACCTTCACACTTATGTTGCCTGATTAGAGGTTTTCTCATGACTGTGTGGGTGATGTGTACAGACTGTGATTGACTGACACTAGTTGTTAGTTTTGTTGTCGTTGCACCTGTTGGGGCATGACATCTTACACCTTTATCATTATTATTATTAAAGTAATTACAAGTTACAAGTAATTCAGGCTGCAACTAATGATTATTTTTTATAAGCAATTAATTTACCAATTAGTTTCTCAATTTACTAATTAATAGTTTTTTTCTATAAAATGGCCCTTATAATTTCACAGAGCCAAAACTTACATATTAAAATTCCTTGTATTATCCGTCCTACAGTCCAAAGCACAAATATTCAGTTTTACTATCATATATGACAAAAAAAGCACCAAATCCTCACATTGGAGGAAATGCTAACAGTAACTGTTGTAAGTGCATTTTTGCCGGAAAAATGACTGAAAGTATTAAACAATTATCAAAATAGTTGCTGGCTCATTTTCCATTAATCAACTAATCCTTTCAGCTCAGCCACCCTCTGTCTGTAAGTCTAAACAGACAGGACAATGAAGTGACAGCCCAAAATAACTTCCCTGTCCTTCTCCACTTCATTATTCAATAAAACAAAAATGGTATTAAAGTATTTTTTGGAACTATTGTTTTGTTAATGATGAAACCCCATTTAATTTGTACATATTGCATTATACAAACATATCCTGGCTTACATGTATTTATTATTGATTGCACAAGTGTTGATTTAAACTTCTGAACAACAAATTGTCAGACTATCTAGCAGCAGTCACACAAAATGCCAGCATCCACAATACCAGTACCCTGAATTCAAAACAGCCAAGTGTAATTCAGCCATGGTTAATTTCCTTAAATAGCTACACATGTGCTTTTCGGTCAGTGTATCCTTTGGTCATTCGATTTTCCTTTCACAAACGGATATTAAAAAACAAAAAATTAGTGGTTATTTGATTTTCATTTTAAAAAACAAAAATTAAAATTGAAATACAAGGCGTTTTTCTTTATCAGGGTCAAAAGGGATGAACTAAACTTAAAAAAACGGGTTGATTTTCATTTTCTATTCCTATAAACAAAAAAATAAAATCACTAGAAGACAGAAATATGAAAAAACGCCCGTTTTTTTCATATTCTGCGACCGGAAGTTGCCATTTACAAAGTAAGAGCTCGTATGAGGACGGTGCTGTGTATGATAGGGGGAAAAGACATGACTGCAGTTTTTCTGCAGTCATGTCTTTTTCCCTGAGACACACTTTTTACACATTTTACTGAAGACAATGGAGTAGAAGCGCTGCTGGGTCTCTGTGGTAATCACATACAGGTGCTCTTTGGATCCTTCAGCTGTATTGGGCTCATTCAGTCCTGTGAAGGGCTCATTGCATGGGTGGAAAAAAGTACAAAATGCAAGTCTCCCTCAAAAATAATCCAAGGCACACTGTAGTGTTTGAACAAAATTAAAATGCCTTTATTTGACATGGCAATAATTGTTTAAAATGGTTATTTTAAACAATTATTGCCATGTAAAATAAAGACATTTTAATTTTTAAAATGTTCATTTAAAATGTTAATTTAATTTAATGTTTAATGTTAATTTAATTTTTAACAAAATTAAAATGCCTTTATTTTACATGGCAATAATTGCTTAAATGGTCATTTTAATATTAAATTAAATTAACATTTTAAATTAACTTTTAACAAATTTAAAATGCCTTTATTTTACATGGCAATAATTTTAAACAATTATTGCCATGTAAAATAAAGGCATTTTATTTTTTAAAATGTTAATTTAAAATGTTAATTTAATTTAATATTTAATGTTAATTAAATTTTTAACAAAATTGTTCAAAATGTTGACTATTTTAAACAATTATTGCCATGTAAAATAAAGGCATTTTTTATTTTGTTCCAACACTACAGTGTGCCTTGGATTATTTTTGAGGGAGACTTGCATTTTGTACTTTTTTCCACCCATGCAATGAGCAATTCACAGGACTGAATGGACACACTATCTTACTGTTTCATAAAGCTTACTGATCCGTGTCCATCAGCTTCAGGTACTCAGCAGCACCGAGCTTCTTCTAACTCGGTTACTAACTGACCTATCTAAGTAGCTAACTAACCGCCATTACCACTACTATTATCGCTTACTGAGCCCAAGGTCAACTACTAACCGAGTTGTAGCAACAATGGACACATTTATCAATATTTATAGATTATTTCTCACGTCACCTTCTGGAGTGGATAACACAGTAACTATGGTAACTTACCTAGCTAACACCTGTAGCTCAATCCCGGGGGCCGGAAGTCGCTGCCCGTCCTCGCGGTGACGTCATAACGCGGCACTTTCAGAGTTCAGGTAGGCTATAATGCTAATGTTGAGCTAGCTCGCTAAATGTGTATAATTAACTAAATGAGCAATTTCACGTTCCCACCTAAATTATTAACTGCATTAAAATAAATCCCGCCATTATGTTTATATCTGAAAAACTAGTCTGCCGTCGCTATTTAGATAGCTAGCTTAGTTATGTTAGCTTGCTAGCTAGCTCCTAGCAGCTAACTGAGCTAATGCTAGCTGACTCTGGCTCTAGAAGTTCAAGCTCACTTGGCTTGTAGTAACATTAGTCAAGTCAAGTCAAATTGATTTCTATAGCACATTTAGAACAACATGAGCTAACCAAAGTGCTTTACAGACATAGTGCAGAATAAAAACAGGTTCACACACACATCCACAGACAGAGACCAAGATAACATCCATGAGTAAAAGACTGTTATAATGAGCTTTATAAAAGGCCAATTAGTAATCACAATTCAAGTACATTCAAAAGCCAAAGAAAAGAGGTGGGTCTTGAGCACATTACATTAACTAAACAGCTAACTGCTCACTCTACTACTCTAATGTCAGCTGAATTAACACATTGGCCACATGTATCAGACTGCATGGGAAGGGTTTAAACAATAGTTGTTGTGTTTATTATTACAGGTGACAGCTAGAGTCAGTGAGTTCCTCCAACATGATGTTCTACACTCAACTCTTCACCTCCAAGAGGGGACCTCTGGCCAAAATCTGGCTGGCAGCGCACTGGGAAAGAAAACTGACAAAGGCCCATGTATTTGAATGTAATTTAGAAACAACCATCAAAGACATCATTTCCCCACAGGTAAAAAAAAAAAATAATCAAAAGGCATCCCCAAAATCTCCATATAATGTAATAACTTACACCTAAAGTATGAGTGCTGTCTGATATGTATGTGTGATCTTTGTAGGTGAAACTTGGTTTGCGGACAACTAGTCATCTGCTGGTTGGTGTGGTCAGGATCTACTTCAGGAAAGCCAAGTATCTCCTTGCAGACTGCAATGATGCCCTGGTTAAAATTAAAATGGCATTCAGGCCAGGTAACACATCCTGCTTGTTTTGTCATTGTCAACAATTGTTTAAATTAATAAAGGCTTGACAGGGTTGTGGTCCATATTGGTTACATTGGACTGGCTAAAATGACAATTATGGCTGTGCAAAGGTAAACTATGGCCAACCCAATGCATTCACGGAAGGGGAAAGATAGCAGCAGCACCACAAACTACATCCTCCAAAATGATCATACAGTTGAATCAACACTCCTCTAAAACAGTTTAAACAAAAGCTAAACATCATAACCTTAATTAAGGTAGGATTTATTGCAGGTTTGTTGTGTTAGACCACATTTGTTTCAGCTTGGTGTACCTAATAAACTGGCAACTGAGTGTCGACACTGGTAAATACTTTCCCTAATGAGAACAACCACCAGAGGGTGTCATAGACATAATTACTTAACCAACATATTTTGAAAGGAGAGAAGCTCAATGCAAGCATGTTGTATGCATGTACGGTTTCTCTCATGTGCAATGTCACACAGACTAACCAGTCCCACAGGACATACATCTCTGAATCCACTACATTAGCTCAGCTGATAAGTACTTATATGTAAGATCCTGAAGACTTCATCTGTAAATGATACAGTCTATTTGACATGATGTTTTAGTGCCTGTGAAAGCTATAAAGAAATACCTCATCAGTTAAATCACTGGGTGCTGTTCTTACCTATTCGAGTTCTAAATTCAGTATATATTTGTATTATTTGCCCTGTTTCTCTCTCAACACACCAGGCCAGACCGATATGCCTGTGGAGGGGCTTGAGGCAACATTAAAAACAATTACCTTGATCGAAGATTTCACTGCCTTTGATGCTCAGCTGCAGCTACCACACCCAAGGTACCATTTTCTCTTCTTCTCAGACAAATCCCAACATTTATATACTGCACGTTTCTTTAAGACATGTCGCTGAAGACATGGCAGTTTAAAAGGCACACAAAACAGGCTTTTCAAGATACTCAAAGATGCTTTACATGACAAATTTAAGTTTTAATACTTAATTTTGTGTTTTGTTAATTTGAGTAGCAGGACTAGCCCTTTCATTTCAGCCCTTTCATCACCCATTATTTCTTTAAGCCAAATTAATAAGTATTCTGTCTGTGTCCACACTATGCTCTCTTCATACTGGGACACCAGTAACATGGATGTCGTGGACCACTTTTCACTGAACCAGTGTCGATCAGAGGAAATCACTCTGAAAGAGGATTTTGGAAATGGCTTTCTGAACTTGGTAGATTTCGGTAAGAACCAGTTTGTTCTCATGTTATGATACTTACTGATTTTATGTGAGAAATTTGCCTTGTTAATGTTCAGCCGTTTGATATTTTTGAAAACAGTTTAGATATTTAATTATATATTCATGATCTGCTTTTAAAGATTTACATCTGCAACAATGAATGTGCTTGAGGCTGATTTCTTCAGGCAAGATAGGGATGTTGGAATGCATTGAGAGACAGAGTAATGCATTGTTGGTTTTGGTCTTTTCATGGAATTTGTTGACAATAACAAAAATATATGACCTCAACCTTCTCCACTGAAGCACTGCTTTCTGTGCAGAGCCGACAAATCATACTGACATTGTAATTTTTTTCCTCCTTTTGTTTGCTCTGACGGGTAGGAGATGAGTCCCAAAGCCACCAGAATGGGTTACTGGATATGAGTTTCCACAGCTTCACTCAACATGGAGACGCTTTTGGGGATGAGGATAGAGGACTCGACCTACTGGGTAGCGATTGAGAATTGATCAGGATAAGTTTTTGCCATATCTTTGTCTAAAGAACATCATGCACTGAAAAAAAAAGTGGTTTTGACTTATTTTACTGTTAATAGTTATTGTTAATAGTGGTCTTTAAATTAGGCAAGAACCATGTCAAACTATAATGCAGTAAACAGTATTATGAAGATATCATTTTGATGCAGAATTGAAACCAGATGGGTTTCTCGATGTAGGATTATTGAACAAAAGATGTTGTTGTAATGTTTGTATACATACACTTCAGTTCAAAAGTGACCCTTTTGAAACCTTGAAGGAAATGACTTGAGCAAAGCCACCACACCAGGGCTGGATCCTCCAAAGACAGCCATTGTAGACCAGTTATCTCAGAACACGCTTAAAACGACAAACCATCGTTTGTTCTTGTCAGGGGCCTGAATATGTTCTGGATCAGAAGGCATTAAAGGAAAATGAAATTAAATATATGTGTATATATATACAGTCGGTCTGGTACAATTTTCCAGTCATCCATTATGTGTTTCAGTGAAATGTCACAACTCACATCCTGGAATTTGTCCCAGTTTAACTGCGGTGTTTGCACATTGTCAGCAGTTAAGGGCAATAAACTGTAAAGTATTTGACTTATCAAGTTGCCTGAGTCTGCACAAGCGCACCAATACGTAGGTTTGGTCTCTGTGAGGATAAACTGTCTTATTTGGGGAGGAAGCAGTAATTCAACCTGGCCTTCACATCCTCTAATGGACTGGTGTTCATGGGCTGCGTCTTTGAAGGATCCAGCCTCTGAATTGAGACACAGAAAAAATTGCATCTGAGACACGGCATGGCCTGACGGCTCATTAAATCATGATAACCAAATAAGAAAAAGATTCTCTCTGCACTCATTCAACAGTCGTGTAGCTATGTAGCAAGAAAATCCCACTTCTGCTACAGATTACATTCAAATACTTAAAGTATCTACTCAGGGTTCCCGTGGATCCTTAAAAGATATTGAATTAATTAATCTGAAAGTAAGGACTTAATTGGTATTCAAATGTCTTAAATCAATCTTTAAAAATGCTAAGGCATGGGAAGTAGGATTTTATGAATAGTTTTTTTCTGACACTGCAATTTAAAATGTGACAGTGACAAAACACAAATCATACATGTCAAATGAGGGAGTACAAGACACAATGTTCCCGGACTCTGAAATTGCCCACAGGTTTGCATGCAGTTACAAGAAGACAGCCTAGTCAAATTTTGGCATTAAAAAAAGTCCTAAATCTAACTATCCTTAAGCTGTAGGAACCCTGCTACTGTAAATCTTTGCTCTTGTTATGTTATTGTTGATTCTTTTGCTTCTTTTTTATCAAAAATAAGAGTGATCAATTCTTTTCATTTTTACTGACCCTGTAGACTTCCTGACAAACTCCAGTGATAATGTCGCATCCAACGAATTCCTCCTAGAAGAGCCTCAAAATGAAAATCCAGAGATCCCTGCACTCAATTATCAACAAGGTGATCATTCATCATGCGTTATTTACATCTTGTTTTTACCTTCTATTAACATTAATGTAAAGCACCGTACCCGTATTTTGTGTTTTCAACTGGGTTGTTTTCAACCGGGTTGTTTGCGTAGATGATAGTTTTGTTTGATGGTACAGCCACACCAGTGGATAGTGTGTTTGCGTTCAGACTTATTTTCAAATTCAAAATAGACTCCAAATGTTTTCCAGATGCTGATAGAGCGGAGATGGTGACGCCTACACAGAACGAGACCACCCTGCTCGCCAACAACAAGGAGGCCTTTGCACTTGAACCTGTGACCGTCACTCGTAGGCACAACTAAACAACTCTCAAACTGTGTTCCTTCAGCTCACAAATCTATTGTATATGATGCCCCCTGAAACCATCATTATTATAATTCTGAAGAAACCAAAAGCTTCAAACAGTTGATCCGGGGTCCATCCCTTGTCACACAAACAGTAGGCTCTTGATACTTGATGCAGCAACACAAGCATTCTCATGATATTCTGTTCTGTTTCTTTTCAGCAAACTCCGAGAAGAAGAGGGGGAAGAGGAAGCGCAAGTTGGTTGTTGACCAGATTAAAGAGCTGACTAATGAGTCCATCAGAGCGCAGCTCCTCGACTGTTCAGACCTGGTTGCCCCTTTGGACATGGCCCCACCAACCTTGCAGCTCATGCAGTGGAAGGAGAGTGGCGGTGCAGATAAACTCTTCACACAGCCGTGTAGCACTGTAGCAGCTCAACAGATAAAGGAGGTAAAAAGATTAACACATCCCAGCAATGTTGGTGTTTTATCTAAAAAACAATGAATCTATCAATAGTGAACATTCCACTGAAATTACTGCTGTTGCCATTAAACTTAATTTTGCCTTTGCAGCTCTTTGCCAAGAGTATTTTCCAGGTGAAACCTTACGGTGTGCGTGAGGAGCTTGAGGTGATGCGCCAGGATAGACAAGAAGGTAGGAACTTACTATGAACTATAATCTCTCTATTTTATTGCGTCGTTGGTGTTGTTCTCTATTCTGCCTTTTGTGACATGTAATCTGCATTATTATGTGTTGTATAGTTCAGAGGGACATAAGCGCCCTCACCACAGACGTCAGTGTCGTAGATTCATCAATAGATCCCGAAAGAACACACAACACCGAAATGTCAGACCCTGATCACACAAATGACAATCATCAAGTAAGCATTAGCATGTCGGGTGAAGAGACGTTATTAAATTCCCAGTCTTGATGCCCTTTTACCTTTTTTTATGATTGGTTTATTATCTGTGCCGTGCGTCTGTCAGGATGAAAACAGATCAGAGTTCAGTCATCCAGAACTTCCATCAGAGGACTCCATGTTTGTCCATCCGTCTTGCATGCAGCAGGAGACTCCGTCAGCTTCCCTCCACACTCAGGTGCCTGTGAACACACACACAGTTACAGATATGAAACAGGGCAGGGAGTTAGACTCTGTTGGACTCCAAATTTCACTGGCTTTATCTTTGGAATGAAAGTAAACTAATAATGGATGGTGATCTGAAAAAGAAATGTCTGAAACCGTAAACAAACTGCAAATCTATCAGCGTTTGCCAGATGGTGGGTGATAATTTGTAATTTCCCATGCTGCCTTGGAGATGTTCCCGGCATCACTGACTGAAATATGGTCCTTTTCTAACCTGCAGTCTATGCTGGACAGCCAGGACTTTGAGGAGAGGAGGATAACCAGACGTTCACAGAAGCTTCTGGACGCTCTAAAAGTAAGGACCTAAAAATAAATGTTCAGATATTAGAATCACAGTAACACCAATCTTAACTATTATATTATATCTGTGTAAAGCCTGTATGTTTCCATGTTAGGCTGTGTCCCTGCTCTATTTAACAGTGAATAGCAGATACAAATCTATAGTCTCAGTGGACAGGGGTTTAGGGATGATTTGGGGAAATTAAATTGTCTCTTGTGTTTGTTTGGCAGAACAACAGTGACACCACATTCAGCCTGAACGCACTCTGTGAAGGAGGCACTCGCTCGCAGGCTGCAGCCACTTTCTACTGTCTCCTGGTCCTGAAAAAACAAAACTCCCTTCACCTGCACCAGAGAGCACCCTACGAGGACATCACCGCCACACCTGGACCCAACTTCTACCATTAGTAAAACAGAAAGTTTAAGTTTCTTAAAACTACAGAGGTGCAGTCTTGGTTCTACTTGATCTGCCCTATGCAGAAGTAGTACACGTTTGTGTTACTATATCAGTTTCCCAGGGTAAAATTAAATTTAATCAAATTGCTTTCTGGCCTCAATAGTAAAAGCAGCTTGAAAAGAAAAATCTAATTTTGTATTATATGTCACACACATTGGTATGTTTGTGTGTCAAAACTTGTAAATACTCTTTTTGCTTGTTCTCTGCACTTTTCATTTGTGAGTATGAATGAAAGAATATTTGTATCTAAAACTCTTTGTCAGACTGTTTTTATTAGGCCTCTGAGATCATACAGTATCTGACCCTATATGGGTTTTACATGCCTAAATATTTTAAGTGAAATACAATATCCTTTGAGTATTTATTGTTTTATTGATCAGCAACATCTGATGTTACAAAGTTATTCTGGTGATATTTTTAGAATAACATTTCCTGCATGTTCAGTCTCGTGTTTTACACCAGTTCCTCTTCTATTTATTCAGGATTTTAAATATATATGTTAAGACCTGCCTGTTATGTCTTATATTTGAGAGAGAAAAGCAAAATTGAACCTTTCATAATAAGCAAATGATTGCTTTAAAGTGCAGGTATTATTTGCATCTATTTAAAACCGTTCCCTGTTTCGATGCAAAACACAAATAAGACTGAATGTTTACTTGATTTGTATACATTTGTATAGCTTTAGAAAGATAACTGTTATGTTACTGAAGTTTGGGATATGAAACTAAATTCATATATTTGCCTATTCGTCATTCTTGTGGTCAAGATATTCAATATTCTTGATATTTGTTTCCTGCAGCTTAAATCCAGAAAACTCAGTAGAGTACTTCTGTACAGCACTGAGCTGTACCCTTAACATGTTGAATTAATCAAATATATTTATCGGCCTACAACTTGTTAGGATTCGTATGTCATCCATGTTATTCTGTGCTTATTCGGGGACAGCAAAATACTTTTTAATCACACACTATAGTAGGAGATGACCACTAATAGAGACCATATGCTTGGAAGGCATAGAAATGACTACAAAATGGGACATTTTTCATTTCCCACTCGTTCTTGGAGTTCATTTTGTAAAAAAGTTGAGAATTTACAGTTTAAGCCATTTTAAATGTTGTTTTCCGAAATTGTAAATGTTATTGCTTATGTCATTGTGTATTAAAATAAACGCCTAAATGAATTAATGTATTTCTATTTTAAAGTGTACCCCTAACTGTGGCTTGCATTAGTCAGTGAATGCACCTCTGCACATTCATCCATCATCTGAGGTGTTATACACGGTGTACCAGCCCAGCTGGATATCCTCCTCACTCGGCCCTTCACTCACATTGAATGAGCTTTCTAAACTACTCTTCACCTGTCAGACAACATCATCCCAGCGGTCAGTAATAAATAATCACTAATGTGCAGTGGAGTCCTGCCAAATGAAGCCTTATTATTATCCCCTACTGTCTCTTTAAGAAGCACCGGTGCAGCAGACGCAGTCGCCTCATTTCATCTCCGGGCTCCATGGCTGCAGGATGGACTCTCATCACTCTCATCAGCACCATCTCTTCTTCCTGTTGCCACCGGGGACTCCATCAAGTCTGGCGGGAACTGAGGCTTCTCTACGATGCACAACTTCCACCTGCCTAAATGGTATTGTTAGATATATCACTGTTAAAGCTGAGTCGGTGTTTTCTGTGTATGTGTGTGTGTGTGTGTGTGTGTGTGTGTGTGTGTGTGTGTGTGCAGCTACCAGAGACTGAGATTCAGAGTAACATCCTTGTTAAGTAACCGTATGTAGGACACACAGCTGGGACTTAGTCAGCTGTTTCTATCAGAAGCTGCGTTTTCTTGTATAGAAAGTAGCTGCTGGGCTGCTGGATGTCCTGTTTAGGGACTCTTCTGTAGTCAGCTGAATATGCAAACCAATCATCACACTTTTTGGGCTTTAAAAAAAAAAAAAATCCTCACACCAGACCTGGCTGCTTATCTAACACTGCTTTACTGTGTAGGGCGACAGATGTGGAACAAAACCCTGCAGATTTAATGCCTTAATGATAATTCAAGGACGTCTGCTATTCATCCTGAAACACTGTCAGCTGACAGTATATCTCATCTCTCTCATCACGTCTACATGCTGCTTTAAGTCCAGTTTGATCCTCCGCCTGTAGCCTGTGATGATGCTCTGCCTCCTCCACAGTCAACACTGGTACTCACACTTACGTAAGATGATTGCGTCTTTCTCACCAGTAACGTAGTTGCCACTTGTTGCGCAGACAGAGGAGAGGAGAGGAGAGAGGGAGGTGAGATATCTCGTTGTCCTAGAATTTAAATATAGGACAAAAAAAAAATCATTAATATGCGTCTGTTAGACATTTCATCATGAGTAGAGTTTAATGTGTTGTGTCTGCAGAGGTTTATCCAGCAGCAGGTGTATTTCAGGCCTGGATCAGCAGGTTCCCTATAGAGCTGCATGGAGACTTTTCAAGAAAGATGAGAACATTTTGTCCTCATCGTTCATTTTTGCTATATGAGGTAGAAATGAGCTTTCCCATAATTAGGGTGGTGACAGAACTACCTGATTATTGTTACTTTTAAACTGAGGGCATATAGCTACCACTGAGGTCATGTCCTCTGGGAATTTGAGAGGTTTTTATTAATCTACTTTACAGTCTGTAGTTTTTGTGGGAACAAAATAAACAAATAAAAGGACTAGATATCGCCTATACAATACCAGACTTTGGGAAATATAAACATGTTTTGATTTTCATTTAATAATTTAATATATATCAAACTGCTCAATACAGAGTTTAATAGGCTAGAATAAAAACATTTAACTCAATAAAATATAGTCTAAAGTCAGACAAAAATTGGAATAATGAAATATCTGATCATAAAATAAGTAAATTAGTCCAAAACTCTGGCCAGTGCATTCAATACCAACTTTCAATACCCTTTTCGGTCAGTAGTCGATACCGAGCTGTAAAGGACATTTCCCACCATTTTAATCCTGGTTGCAACATGTAGACCTTCATGTGTGGGGGAATACAATACAGACAATATAATTGAACAGTTAAAAGAATAAATTAAATATGAAAGATCCAAATAATTGGGAGGGATTTGGACTAGTGACTTCAGGTTTTCTAAAATCTTTGCTACGGCACTGCTTTTAGGGTATGACACAAGAGTGAAATTATGTATTTCATGTAGAGACTAGGGCTGTTAATCAATTCAAATATTTAATCGTGATTAATCGTAAATTAATCGCACATTTTGTTATCTGTTCAAAATGTACCTTAAAGGGAGATTTGTCAAATATTTCATTTAAACTCTTATCAACATGGGAGTGGGCAAATATGCTTGTTTTATGCAAATGTATGTATATATTTATTATTGGAAATCAATTAACACAAAACAATGACATATATATAATAACATATAAATATTGTCCATAAACCCTCACAGGTCATGCATTTAGCATAACATGGCAAATTCAAGCCCAACAGGCAACAACAGTTGTCAGTGTGTCAGTGTGCTGACTTGACTATGACTTGCCCCAAACTGCATGTGATTATCATAAAGTGGGCATGTCTGTAAAGGGGAGACTCGTGGGTACCCATAGAACCCATTTTCATTCACATATTTTGAGGTCAGAGGTCAAGGGACCCCTTTGAAAATGGGCATGCCAGTTTTTCCTTGCCAGAATTTAGCATTACTTTGGAGCGTTATTTAGGCTCCTTCGCGGCAAGCTAGTATGACATGGTTGGTACCAATGGATTCCTTGGGTTTTAGAGTTTCATATGATACCAGTATCTTCACTTGAAATTGCAAGTCGCGTTAAAGAAATTAGTGGCGTTAAAATTCATTTGTGCGTTAACTTTGACAGCCCTAGTAGGACTCCTTAGACTCCTGTATTTATGGAATCAAGAACACAGTAAGCCTAAATCCTACATGAATCCTGTTCTATTAACAATAAATCAAAAATTCTTAATTCTCCGTAGGCAGGAAATGACCACGTTGACCATTTTGACTACTGGCCACTAAATGACAACTTTTCTGAGTTTCTTTGTTGCCCTTTGACAGCAGTCAATGTGAAGGTTTATCATGTTTACGTGCAGCTCTGCAGTACACAGCTCAGAGCGAGGCAGCTGCACTGACTGTGAACTCACTGTGTCCCCTTTGTGTCAGCACAGAAAGGACGCTTTATCTGCTGCTGGCCTGGACTATTTCTTTAATCAGGGTTAGACTATTGTCACTGTGAGGAAGCACATAATGGCCACACGCAGTATGCCACAAGTTGGAAGAAACTACATATTTGTGATTTAGATTATTACTAGCTGATTTGCCTCTAATGTGTTTTTACGATGGTTCTTATCCGGTCCAGCTGTGAGGGCTCCTAGCGTCCCTCTCTAGAAGACAGCAGTGGAGCTGTTGGAGGTCCCGCGCATATCAATGTCTCTCACTCCGAGTCGAAAGCCATCCTCAGGTCAGCGCAGGTACTGTTGCATATCCTTCTCACACCTTCAGTTTCAGAATGATGCAAAATATCTGATACTTCTCAATGGATTGTGAAAGAGTGCAATGTGATCTCTCCCTTCAAGGCGCTCGGTGGGCACTGGTGGCGGTGGGCGATATTCCCACAGCGATACATCCAGTACCCACACCTACCCCGGTAGGGTTAGGGCACCAGAGGGCAGCCCCACAGCCCGGACGTATCCTAGCACACCCAGGTTAGTCATTCATTATAAATATGTTAATATGCCTCCAGGGGCATGTTGTTAACCACACTCTGAATTTAAAGTTCTCACACACGATTAATCAACTTGAACTTTACATCAATGACCTTTTCTTATCTGTGTGTTGATTCAGGCGTCAGGCAAAGCACACAGCCTGCAGTGACAACCATGGGATCAGGCCCCCGACCCCAGAGCAGTACCTCACCCCTCTGCAACAGAAGGAGGTGTGTATACGACATCTGCGAGCCAGACTGAGGGACAATGTGGAAAGACTGCAACACAGGTGAGTCTTTTTCTCCTTCAAAATGTTACCTTCTGTTCACTAAACTACCATTTCTGTAAAAGTGAAATAACTCTTATAGCTCTTCACTTTGTCGTTTACACTTTATCAGAGACTATGAGATAGACGAGTTGAGGACCCAACTGTACAGGATGCAGGAAGACTGGATAGAAGAAGAGTGTCACCGTGTGGAGGCCCAGTTAGCCCTGAAAGAGGCCCGCAAGGAGATCCAGCACCTTCAGGGGGTGGTTGAGACGGTGAGGTCCAACCTGAGTGTCCGTGAACAAGACCCCAACGATGACCACAAGCCATACTCAGGGTTGCAGCCCGCTCGGCCGGGGGGCAAGTCTCGCTCCTGCGGCTGTTCCCCAGCCAACACGTTGAGTCGCAGCGCCGCCCACAACCGACTGAGCAGCGAGGCTCTGCAGCTGGAGCGTAGCCCCAACGCTCCTCCTGAGCCGAGCAGAGCGTCTCGCCCAGCAGGACAGACCCACCTGCTCCTGGAGGCGGCCCTCCTAACGGAGCAGCAGCCGCCGCCGCAGAGCCACATGCGAGTCCCCCCGACTGTGCCGCGCTCTTCCACCTACGAGAGGCTGTGCAGTGGGGGGGCGGTGTTGCCAATCTCACACTCCTGCCACACTCTCAGTAGCGGCTGCAAGTGCAGTGGGCACGCCTACCTCCCTCATCATCACTTGTTCCTGCATTTACCTCAGGAGGAGGCCTCCCCAGTAACAACAGACACTGCTTCAGTCCCTGCTACTGATCCTATCCCTATCCCTATCCCTACTCCTACTCCTGCAGCAGAGAAGAAGCCAGCGGTGCGCTCCCAGGCCTGCAGCCCGACCATGACCTGGCTGTGCGAGGAAAGCGGCGTCGAAGAGCTGAGTATCATTTCTTTAGCCACAGCAGACATCACTCCCTCAGAACCACATCTGTTTCCATCGTCTTTACCAGCTGCGCTCCCTCCGGAGCATCCATACCGCGTAGATCCGCTACCATCCGACAAACCAGAGGAGGTGACAAAGACGTCAGCAGAGCCACACACCTGCCAGCCCCACCCTATAGCGCCGCTCCCAGAGAGGCAGGACGCTGTAGCGGTGCAGATAGAAGAGGACGATGAGGATGAAGGTGTGAACGAAGAAGGGTACTCCCCTCAGCTCTGCCACTGGAGCCGGTACTTTCTCGTAGATCTGTTGGCCCTGGCGATGCCGGTGGTCCCGACCATGGCGTGGCTGTGTCGAGGGGCGCCACGGGAGGTCCTGCCGGTGTATCACATCGGCTCCTTGCTGAGAGGCTGCTGCGCCGTGGCCCTCCACTCGCTTCGCCGCAGGGGTGCCGCCAGGGGACGCAGGCCCACCAGCATGAACGGGACAACGCCAATCTGAGACTGAAGAATACAACTCCCAACCTCTGCAGGCACAGCAGTGCTGACCATATTACAGCAGTGGTTCTCAACCATGGGCCTGGGGAACCCTAGTGGGTCCTTGAGGGAGTTTCAGGGGGTCTCTAGAAAAATGGGAAATAAATTTAGTTTATTTTCACTATTTGATTCCCTATAGAAGTTATATACCATAGTTTACAACTACAGTATAGAAATCTGGTCTTCATCATATGTAACAACCAAAATCTTTTCAGATGGAGGTCTGATAAACAAAATCTTGTTGTATTGATTTAGGGGTCCTTGACAGGAAAAAGGTTGAGAACCACTGGATTACAGTTTGGTCATTGCCGCGCGTTGGAGATCTCCTCTTTTACATAAAGCCCTTGTGATTTCGTGGTCATGCCTTGCCTTAGAGAACAAAGGATTAGTCGTACATTATTTCATTACTCACATATACTTACTGCTACTGCCTGCAGTTTAAATGGTTTTCTCTTTATTGGAATTTGCATGTAGCCCACAGTTTGGTTGGGTTCTCCTGCTTGAATTTAAAAAGCCCCTATACTGGATTTAGATGATATCGTCTGGGGCAAAGATATTCAGTTTATTTTATGACAAAAAGAAGCAAAAGAGAAATTGTCTGAAGTTGAATGCTCCTCTGTTTTCATTGTCACGTTTTTAAAAAAATGTTATAAGGGAACAGGAGTCACAGTCATGAAATTTCTTTGGCATCAACAAATAAATTACAGTCACTACTTAGTGTATCTGACTTATTCAGAAGCAGTTAAAGGATTTACAGAGCACAGGGATGCTGTGCTCTGTAAAGTCATTTCCACCCATGAAAATATTGAATGTGGTTGAAGGCTGTTTTGAAAAGCATGTGCATCAAATCTAGTTCTCAGGTGCAGAACAGACAGATCATTGATAATTTTGCCAATAAACAAAACATGGGAGTTTAAAACGGCACAGACTCCATTTCTTTGCTCCTGTTGGGACATTTATCCTCAACATTAACAATATTTTTTTGTTGCTAAAATGAATTAAATGAACTGGAAAATAAAGAACAACAAAAATCTGCAGTTTACCTATAGGTTTACATAAAGGAGATAATGCCAAACAAGGCACTGTGCTTATATCTGTTCAACAGGACGGCCTTTCTTCAGGTCATGTATCTACAGTCCCATATTTCTATAAAGGTTAATAGGAGATCAGCAGAACATACAGCAGATTGTGACCCAGACCTCTGAATGAATGAAGGACTTGGATGAGCAGTTTTGTTTACTGACTTTGTGAAGAGATAACCGTTTTTGATACAGTGATATATTTTCTAATTTTACAATCTTTGCACATGCTGCAAGTAAAGATTAACACCTTGCATCAGTGTAGGTTGCTTTCACAGCACTGTATTGCAGTTTATAATAATGATGTACATGTATGTATCATAGCTGTGAGTGCTCCTCTTACGAGTTTGTGTGTCAACTGAAATTGTAACTACAAACTATGATGTACAGTATGTACGGTTACCGATTTCAGCCTTATTATGCAAACAGAGCAATGTTCTAGCTTTCAGGGATCTTTCCAATAAGGCTTTGCTGGTTGTTTAATCAATGATTCAGCTTAAAGGGCAGGAGAATAGCTGAAAATTCAAACTTCAAATGGAAAATAAAGTGTAATGAATCTGTGGTTGGAGCAGCACATACTGTAGTGTTTGAACTTCTCACTATTTTCTTATTTTCAATTTGTTAGACTTTGGCTCCGGAGCAACTCCTTCATGTTCAAAATGATCCTTCTCCATGTGAAACTAGACCTTCCATCAGCTTGTACTCTACATGAAAAAACAATGGAATAGTTATCAACTGTACTATGATTGCACAAGAAACAGAATATTGAAAAGTACCCTGGGTATTTCCTCTCTTCTTGGAAAATAAAATATGCTTCTATTGGTTTTCTTTTATTATTATTATTATTATTATTATAGCAAGTAGTCTGTTGTTACTAGAGTTGTTCCAATACCAGTATCGGAAATGTGTCCGATACTGCCCAAAAGTTCAGTATCGGGTGTCAGCGAGTACGACAGTCAATGCACCAATCCAAAACCATAATTTATTAACCCAGAAAAAAAATCAACTTGTTTAACCGGAATTCAATTCTTTGCCGCTCCAAAACAGTAACCTTCACGGTGCTGTCGCCCTGGATGTATCATGGCTGCCACTGGCAACAACTGTCCTCTATCCATACACGATCAGTAGCAAACAACTGTTAAACAATAATTACATTTTTTTTTTTTTTTAAATCATGCTGGAATGGGATCGGTACTCGGTATTGGCATTATAATAAGTTCGGTAGAATTGGTTACGGGAAGGAAAAAAATGGTATCTGATCATCTCTGGTTCTAACACCATTAAATATGAATTCATCAATAAGTGCCATTAGTACTCCTTTAAAGGGAATACTGAGGTTAAACAGCAAGATACAATCACCCAAACGGAAGGAAAATAAGCAGTTTGTGTTAAAATTACTCTTTTAATGTGTTTAGAGTAAGGAACAGACCTTTTACAACATCCACAGCTTGTTACACACAACTCCTTCAAACAAAGAGAATCACAAACCCCATGAAGTGCCTACAAATCTTTGTGGGGGAACTTACCATGCAAGTTTAGAAACCTTTTTTTTTTTTTTTTTTACCAGAGATCCAAATATTTTTTCCCCACAAGACATTTTGTTTTGGCAAAAGAAAAAAAAAAAGTTTCCCCAAATATTTTACAAGCAAGTCAACAAGACAAATGATGTCCAGTTGTGAATGTTTCAGTCATTTCACTCTTATAAATTAAGAATTGATGCTGCAGTATATAGACAAAGAAAACCCTACATCTGCAGAGACCTGTAGGCTGCTCATGGCAATAATGTGCTTGATTCATGAATCCCTGGTTACAATGCACTCCACTTTTAATTTAACCCAATAACACGTATCACAAAAGGTAATTCATAGAAATATCATTGTGTCAAACAATTTATTCTCATTTCTTATCCAAGACATTTCATTACCCGCAATCAATACAATTTTAGTGTAAAGGCCACAAAAGCCACAGGAATGAGATTGATTCAATACTTATGACACTTATCTAAAAGCCTGGTCCTGATGGCAGACACAATTTGTAAAATTTTTAAGTCAAATAAAAAAAACAAAACATCACCATAAAAATACATAGCAGAATATGATAAAAATACATGGGATGGGATGGCCTATGACTTATTACTGTATGGAACCTAAAGTATAATATGGAGGATACAGTTTTAAAGCAAGTGACAAAACACAATTTGTATCTAAATGGAAAGGAGAGTGAACTAGTGAAGATATAGACATAGGTCCTATGCAGGGATCAAGAGCAGGAATCATCTGTTAACGTTTTTCCTCCATGTTCCCGAGATAGGAGTCAACCTGCAGGCGAAAGGAAAACGGGTGTTAGCGCCGTTGGTTAAGGAGGAGAGGCGGGAGGGGATTACAGGATATGGAGAGTAAAGCTTGTTATGCGCATACCATTGAATCTGTAAACGGCGCTCTAAATGTATTAGTCACATGTTCATCATTTGCACTTTGAGATACTTTGAAAGCTATATAATTACCTCCATCAAATGATGTACAGTACAAATGATTTAAAAAAACACTTTCTCACCCTGAAAATTTGAGTGGAATTAAAAGTGAGTGCACGAGTTTCAGGCTTCCAGATTGATGAGCTCCACGTCGAAGGTGAGAGTGGCGTTTGGTGGGATGATCCCTGGGTGCCCTTTGCTGCCATAGGCGTAGTCTGGTGAGCAAATCAGCTTTGCCCGCTGACCTACACTCATCTGTGGAGGAGATGGAAGAGATACTTATAAACATACATACTCTTTGTTAAGTAACTCGGACAACCCTGGGTTCCACCAACATGGCGTGAACAAAATGGTCGAGTGGAGTGACAATAATGCTCTTGAGATTAACACAAAGAAAATGGAAGAAATTGTATTTGGTTCACCATCTGACGCTCATAAAGTTCTTATTGTTATTCATAACAAAAAAATCCTGCAGGTATTTTCATATAAATATTTGGGAGTAATGATAGATCATCTGTTATCTTGGAAAGACCACATTGAATTTGTCTGTAAAAAGACAAAACAAAGAATTTACTTTCTCCGTCGCCTCAGGTCTTTTGGGGCGAGTAAACAAATTCTTCTTTTGTTTTTTACTTCTGTGATTATGAGTGTTCTACAGTATTGTTATACTACATGGTACAAGACTTTGTCCACTACTTTAAAGTCAAAACTGCTCCACCAAATGAAAATCTGCTCAAAGATTGTAGGTCAACCCCCTTGGGAAATTCTATGAATCAGCCTATCATAATAACATCATAACCACGGCTAACACCATCGTCTCTGACCCCCAAGCAGGTTTTGAACAGTGAATATGAATTGTTACCATCAAATCGGAGATAGAGGGTTCCACGATTTAATAAGGTTAAACTGAAGCACTCTTTTGTACACCAGTCAATCCTAAAACTAAATATGAAGCCTAATCCCAGATCAAATGTAAATTGAAGGGCCCTGAATATTCTGTGATTGTAATGTTTAAATGTATGTATCCTTGTTTCTTTTCTTTGTTCTTTCTGTGATGTTGCAAATGGAGCTTGTTTCAGACTTGTCTGACAATTAAGTATTATCAAGTATTATCAAATATTATCGTATTATCGTACATGTTTTCAGCAATCAGAAACAGGTTTATTGCCAAGTAGGTTTTCACATAGGCCTACAGGGAATTTACCATGGTGTTTGGTGCATAACAATAAACATAGAGAAAATTAAAGTTAAAAGCAAGTACTGCTAACAGTCAAGAAGCATTAATAAAATAAAAAAGTACGATAAATATATGAAAAAAACATTGCAAAAAAAAATATATATGTTTTTAAAATTAACAGTTTTGTGCAAAATATTGACCAAGGAATGTGCAAAAATTCACAGAATAATAATATGTGCTATTATATATGAACAGATATTGGTGTTGCCATTAAATTAAGCAACATTAGTACACATAGCATTCAGCACATTTATATGAAAAGCTGTATGATAAAGCATATATATAAAAGTGCAACTATTTCATAGTTAAAAACAAGCTCCTCACCTGCGCTACTCCTTCTTCCCATCCACGAATCACCTCCTGGTGTCCAATCTTGAATTTGAAGGGCTTCCCCCGGGACCTCGAAGAGTCAAACACTTTCCCATCTGCCAGTGTGCCTGATAAAAATCATATATATAGCGATATATCACTCAATCAGCTACGGTTGTTGTTAAGTCCCACTTTAGCTTCATAACGGTTAAAGGGACTGTTTGTAACTTTTTACACGTATAAATCTACCAGGTCGGCGTCCCATGCACGCTCGCATATGTGTGCGAGTGGCTACGCTGTTCAGACTCAGACTCCAACACAAACTACACAGAAGCACCAAAACTGCAAAGTTATATCTAGTGAAGCCCGTCTGTTAAACAGTGTTGGCCGCGGACGGAGGACGCGGGGGAGACCGTAGCTTTGGTCTCCAGGGCCGGAGTCTCTGCTCCTCTTCCTACCTGCCTTCACTCACAGCTCGCTCCACCTCACGTGCATGTGTGCACACTACACACTACAGAAGAGGTAGTTTAGCTCTGAGAATATCTAGTGAATGTACAGTGTCTCCTTCCGGCTGCGGTCGGGAGGCTGAAGTAGGAAAAGCCAACACTAGGATCAGTATTTATTCATCTCATTCCTCTGGTCAGCTAACATTACTGCCAAGCAGGTGAAATATAGAGTGATATTGTGGTTTTAGCTGACGTGTGTCGTCTCACTGTTTGGAGCGATGCTCGTTCATGTCTATTTAGAGCGAGCAAGCGCGAGCCCGACGCTGACTTTCGTTGACTTAACAGCCACAGGTGTCGCTGTTAACAAGCATTTCTGATTCTTACAAACAGTCCCTTTAAGAGAGCCAGGCGCTAACGTTAGCAGACTAGCATCATGGGGCCAGATTAGCTTACGTTAGGAGGCTGACAGCAATTTGTCAACGATAAACATGGACACTGAACTGCTAGCTGACATGCTAGCCAGCTGAACTGTTAGCTGAGATGCTAGCTGAGATGCTAGTCAGCTGAACTATTCGCTGAGATGCTAGCCCTGAGATGCTAGCCAGTTGAACTGTTAGCTGAGATGCTAGCAATGAGATGCTAGTTGAGATGCTAGCTTGAGATGCTAGCCAGCTGAACTGTTAGATGAGATGCTAGCAATGAGATGCTAGCCAGCTGAGATGCTAGTTGAGATGCTAGCCAGCTGAGATGCTAACTGAGATGCTAGCCAGCTGAACTGTTAGCTTGAGATGCTAGCCCTGAGATGCTAGCCAGCTGAACTGTTAGCTGAGATGCTAGCAATGAGATGCTAGCCAGCTGAGATGCTAACTGAGATGCTAGCCAGCTGAACTGTTAGCTGAGATGCGAGCAATGAGATACTAGCCAGCTGAGATGCTAGTTGAGATGCTAGCTTGAGTTGCTAGCTGAGATGCTAACTGAGCTGTTAGCTGAGATGCTAACTGAGATGCGAGTTGAGATGCTAACTAAGATGCTAACCAGCATAAGCAGCAGTATGCAACCAGTTAGTTAGCCTAGCTAGCTGTAACAAACTGTCTACTTGGTTCACCAATTTCACGCAAACAACGGGCTTTCACACCGCTAACGGCTCGCGTTAATGGGCTGCATCTAACGTTGGTTAACGGTAGATAAAAACACAGTTATGGTCCCTATATCTGATCTCCAGTGAGTAGCGGTAGTCGGTGCTCGGTACTGCTCCTGCAGCCTCCTCACTCACCGACATAGTGCACCACGACGCGCTGCCCCCTCTTCGGAAACGTCTGTCCTGAAAATAGGAAGAAAATAAAGAGAGAGCGTGTATAATAATTAACCGTATACTATGTGGATATATTCACTATTTCGTTGTTAAAACAAGACCGATTATTCCCACCGTCGCCCGGAGTTATGGTCTCAATTTCTACTCCCATCTTGGCTCTTCGGTCTCCTTCTATTGACCACCCGACAGTAGGAGCGGAAGCAGGAGGCAGGGGCGGCCTGCTGACGGGCGGGTGATGGGCACAGATGGGGCGACAAACCACCAATTGACCAACGAGGCATTATTATTATTATAAAAATATACAAATACTATCTAATGTGGTAACTAAACCAAAACTAACAAGCTTTTTATAAACTGTGACTTTGTGACAAAAATCTAACTGAATCAGATTAATTGATTGATATAAAAATTATATATATATATATATAATTTTTATATCAATTTCTCACACACTTTCTTCACTCAGTCATATATCTTATACTGTAGATGTTCTTAATATGCCTTGTACAAAGTATTTCTTCTATATGTAAATTCATACTTCCTGATATGTATATGTTCTTAATATGCCTTGTACAAAGTATTTCCTTTTATAATTGTAATATAACTTATTATTTTTAATGGAGCTTC
>CAKAOI010050893.1:0-11463 GCA_916701655.1 Sebastiscus albofasciatus
ACCGGACTAAAAGATGAAATATTCAACTCACCCAACACACACACACACACACACACACACACACACACACACACACACACACACACACGTACATATATACACTTAAGCCCCAGACACACCAGGAACGTGAGGAGCGCATGGTGGCTGCATGGCATGGTGGCTGCGTAATTCACGAGTCGGGCATTTACACCAACTGCATGTCTGCTGCGTTTCTGCTGCTGCAGCTGCTACTGTCAGCTCTTTCTTTCTACATAGTGTTTGCCTTTTAATGGCCATTTCATTTCATTATAAATATCATTTATATTTATTTTAGACCAAGAAAGAAACGTGTGGTAATTTGTAAATAATTGACAATTCAAACTCCGCACTATATTCCTTCATGGAGCTCTCCAAGTAACTACATGTTCTAGAATACTGTTTGTCACATATTTCAGAATAAAAGCCTCGTGTTAACAAATGAAGGAATTCTGTCCACAGAAAAAAACGCTTGAGGGCTTTTATTTCAAAATGAACGTAAATAGGTGAGACCTCTGTTCTCTAGAAGAGACACAGCTGAGACGCACGTGAGACGGGCAGTGTGGCTGCTCTAACCTGTTAACACGGACGCTGAAATAAAAAACAACAGGTAACGCAGCCGCCACGCGCTGCTGACGTTCCTGGTGTGTCCCAGGCTTTACACTTCCAATACAGTACTTTTAGGGTTTTGTTTCTCTTTCAAAATAGAGACCACAATGGTCCATAACTCTTGTAAGTCATTCGACAGAGCTGAAATACATACAGTAGGTATTGTTTGAACAATTACCTGCATACAATAGTTCAGCTTGAATGGGATTTTGGATGAAAGAAAAAAAATGTTTCACATTCTCAAAAGAAAAGTGGTGCTCTGGTGACTCAGTGAGCTACTGTATGTTCACAATGTGCCTGTGGCATCATGATAACCTTTCTCTTGTGTCATCCTCCGATTTTTCCTCTTTCCTTTGCTCCACTGTAAATCTAATAGGAAAAAAATAAATAAATAATGTTCTATCATTTTTCATCACTGAAGTCAGATGACTCAGTATGTGAGTCAGTAAATGGTCCATTACAAGGTTCTATCTTATAAAAACTGTGCTAACATTTGTGGAAATGCCAAGAGGGATTTATGTCCCAGAGAGCAACATTGATCCTTTCTGTGGGTCCTGACACCATTAAAAACTAAAGGATAAAGCTTTTCCCAGGACTCTTCAGGATGATGGACAGCTAATGGCTCACTAATGACTCATTTGGACTTCCCCACAGCAGCAGAAGTTGAAAGACGGACGGCCTCTTCTAAGAACACAACAAACACAAGAGAATCATTACTGATCACGTGTGTTGATTTGTCATTTAAGGTAATGGTACTTTGTATGAAGAACATCATGTCATGACAGTTTACCAGCATAGCTATCAGTAGGCCATGTAATGACTCAAAAATTATTCCTGATGTAAACTTATTATTTCATTTCACTAGTTTCCCAGAGGAGCAAAAAGTGAGTGATGGACATTAAATGGAAGTTCGAAAAATCCAGCACACAGATTTTGAGATCAATCTCAAACGTTTTCATGTCAAGGATCCGAAATGGAGTCCGACAGACCACAGAGCATGGATGTAGAAGAGGGTCCAGTAGACCACGGACCATAGATGTAGAAGAGAGTACAATAGACCACAGACCATGGATGTAGAAGAGGTGTATTAGACGATAATAAAAGTGATGAATTACAGCCTGTATATCCATTATTACAGCCGCATACAGCTAGCAGGAAGCTGGTAGAACCAGATATGTCATATGGGCGTGCAGGGCAGTGCAGTCCCGTGGGTCTGATGACATTAGGCGGCCATCTAGCGGCTGTTGTCAAAAAAAGCACCAGAGTTTTGTCTCTTTGCTTCTAGACTCTTTGGTATGCTTTCCTGCCCTGATTAGTTTCACCTGTTCCTCATTATTCTTCTGTCTCTAGTCTATTTAGTCTGTGTTTTCCTTTCCAGTTCGTCTTTGTACCCAGTGTCAAGCATTCAGACTTTTTTTTCGTAGTGTCTTGTGTGTTCCTAGTGTTTAGTGTTCATGGTTTTCTTGATCTCTGCTTTGTTTTACCTGGACCTCATCTTGGTCAAGTCAAACATTTAATTTCCCAAACGGACCTAGAAAAAGTCATCCATGCATTCATCTCATCCCGATTGGAGTACTGTATTTCCCTTTATTCGGGGCTCAGTCAAAAAGCCATATCCCATCTCCAACTTGTTCAGAATGCGACAGCCAGACTATTAACAAACTCTAAGAGACAAGACCATATCACACCCATCCTCGCAACACTTCACTGGCTCCCAGTCAGGTATCGTATTGATTTTAAAATTTTACTAATTACTTTTAAAGCCCTTCATGGCCTTGCCCCTGACTACATTTTAGAATTACTCCAACCCTATGAGCCCAGCCGCTGCCTGCGCTCCTCAGGTAGAACCCTCCTCACTGTCACCACAGTCAGTCTTATTACAAAGGGAGACCGGGTGTTCTCCGTTAGAGCCCCACAGCTGTGGAACTCCCTTCCAGAGGAACTCAGGCTAGTAAACTCTGTTTCTTCTTTTAAATCAAGCCTCACAACCTGCCTTTACAGGAAGGCCTTTTTTATAGCAATCCCTTGTTTTAAATTCCATTATTGTTGACTTTTTGTACACAAGTCTTATGTTCAACATTTTATTTTGGCTTGTGTTTTTATGTTTTTATTCTGTATTGTCTTGATGTTTGCACCATTTTAAGTTATGTAAAGCACTTTGTAACTATGTTTGGAAAGGTGCTATACAAATAAAATGTATTATTATTATTATTACATGTAATTCAAGGTATTTTGTCTGAGATGCCCTTGTTGGAAGATCTTTCCTTCATCCAGACACCTCTGGCTAATTTGATAATGAGACTACACTGAAAGTCATAACCGGGTACCATCCCATGTGGCCTGAAAACATATGCTACAGTTTAATGTTGCAGAGCTATCCTCGTCAAGGGACTCCCACCTAGAAATAGACCGTACACTGTCAGGTTACCTAATATTTGGTTGAGTCCCATACGGGACTCTGACCTATATGCCTTATTTACCAAATATGCAGTAACTGAGCACCTGAGCTCTTATTGAACAAAACATCCTCTTAACTTTTTTTTCTCTTTTTATTCTATATAGGCCTACAGCATATGCAATATTATCTCTAAAATGCAGCGAGAGAGGTTACGTTGAGGGCTTCTGAGGGACCTTGCAAACACCCACAACAATGCTCCTTTTTCTGCCTGAACTTCCACTGACTCATTTGATACTAACACTTGATGAGAGCTGATTATTAAGTCCATTAATAGGTCTCATCGCAGCAAGGATCAAAACATACGACTCCCCTCTGCCTGCTTGAAGAAATGCCCCAGAAGCACCAAGTAATTTCAGCAAATGACTCTTCTGCAAATGAGCTCTTTGATCGCGTTACTGTTGGCCGATGAGAAATTACAGCAATGACATCTCAGACGGCTTGTGATTGAGTGCAGTTATTTCCAAAGAAGGGACCCACAGGTGGGTCGCAGGAGATTTATTAGGGTCGGCAAATAAATTTGTGAGATTTCTTCCATCGCCTTTATTTAAGATTTATATCTGCATTACACACTTGAGCCACATGAGGGAGCCTGAATGTTCATATTGTTCTAATAATTCTACTAAGTCTACTTATGACACTGAATCTAATATGAAAGGCTAGCGTGCATTTTGTTTGTTTTACTGGTGAGAGGAAATAAAACGAGAGCCTGTTAACTCCGCCTAAATGCATTTCAATGCAAGTATTTAACATGTTTATGTTCAGAAACTCTTTACACCATTTATAGATAAGTTGTAAATTGGGTCATGTTTGTCATTTTTAAAAAGTGGGTCCCCAGAACAAAAGTTTGGGTAATACTGATTTTAGTATAAAGCTGTGGTGTTGAGTTGATGCAGAACTCGCTGGTTGAGTAATGTGATGCATTGTGCAATTAAACAGTGACCAATCTTCTTATTTAGCAGTTTACCAAAGAACCAATATGGCAAGATATCAGTGTAAGAACTATTCACAACGCAACACAGGATTCACATTTTTCTCACTGTCCATCCAAAGTTGTCTTGGAGGATCCTTCTTACAGTTATACCATTTCTGTACTAACTGATTCCATGCGATGGTTTGGTTGTAATTTACACAAGCAAACAAGATGTCTTTTAAATGTCACTTTGAAGTTCTTCACTGTGACAATAAGAATGTGATCTTTTACTGGTCAGCATGCAAAAAGGAATGACAACAACGCTTTCAACATGTATGAGCATGTCAGCATTGTTTTAAGGCAGACTTGAAACAATGTGAACATATCCTTTAAAGGAACTGTAAGTTTTTACGTGTCGTTTTTTATTGCCAATGCGTCGACAGGTTGTAACCTAACCTAAAAAAGGAGACTTTTCGCGAATTTCTGAGATTACTCTTTCAGTGTGTAGACTGCTTTTTATCTGAAGAATGCAGGATGTTTTTTCAAGGAAAAGGATGAGACGTAATGCGCATGGGCGAGTGCCTTTATTTTCAGCCCCGCTACAGGGCTAACAGTGTGCAACCATAGCTAACGTTCGGTTAGAAATGGAGTCCGCTACCGCCAAACAACCAGCCTCCACCACAACTCAGACTCCAACACAAACTCCACGGAAGCACAAAAAAACAAAGTTATATGTCGTGAAGCCCGTCTTGCAAAACAGGAATCAACATCGGCTGGGCCTTCGATTCACAGAGGGACCCTCGTTTGGTGTTGCGTATCAAAACGGACCCCGAGCTGGCAAAATTCCTATTGGACAGGTGAGCTAACATTACTGCCAAGCATGTGAAATAGTGATATTGTGGTTTTAGCTGCTAATGTTGCAGACGTTAATCAACATGATGCCTGTCTATCACGTTCAGTGTCGTGTGTGTCACCTCAAGCCTGGGACACACCAGTAACGTTAGGAGCTGCGTGGCGTGGTGGCTGCGTGGCGGCTGCGTGATTCACGCGTCAGGTGTTCACGCCAGCTGCATGTCAGCTGCGTTTCAGTTGCTTGTCTGCTGCGTTTCTGCTGCTGCAGCTGCTGCTGTCAGCCCTTTCTTTCTACATAGAGTTTGCCTTTTTGATGGCCATTTCCATTCATTATTAATATAATTTATATTTAAATTTATATTTAAGAAAGGTTAAGAAACTTGTGGTAATTTGTAAATAATAGTAGTAATCGACAATTAAAACTCCGTACTATATTCATTCATGGAGCTCTCCAAATCACTGCATGTTCTAGAACACTGTGGCACATATTTCAGAATAAAAGCCTCGTGTTAACAAATGAAGGAATTCTGTCCACAGAAAAAACGCTTGAGAGCTTTTATTTCAAAATGAAAGCAGGAAGTGTTGATCTAAAATTAAGTCTTTACTTTTTTTTCATCTCTGTAACATATTCTACAGATAGACATCGAAACTGTAGTAATGTAGCTGGTATGATGTCAATATACAGTCAAAAGATCACCCTCACTGTCTGTTGTTGCCGGCACGCGCCAAAAATAGGCGAGACCTCGAATTTCTAGAAGAGACACAGCTGAGACGCGTGTGTGACGTGCGTGAGCCGCGCGTGTCACGCGGGCAGTGTGGCTGCTCTAACCTGTTAACACGGACGCCGAAATAAAAAACAACAGGTAACACAGCCGCCACGCGCTGCTGACGTTCCTGGTGTGTCCCGGGCTTTTTTGTTTTGACCGATGTTCACTTGCGTCTACGTAGCGCGAGCACAAGCGTGGATAACAGGACGTTGACTGTCTTGTAATTTTGGGCTTCATCATTGATTTAACATTTTAAAATATATATTTGAATTATTATTGACAATTTTTCTTTGTCTACTTCTTTTTCTTGTCATATCTAGATTTCTTCTCCCAAAAGGTTACTTGGTAGTATAATATGTACCTGCTTCAAGAAGCTCTGGGAGTAGAGTAATTTCCAGGCATTATCATTATATTATTATTTTTAGGATAGTTGCATTTTTAACAATTTTGACCTTGGCTCCAAATGTTGAGTGTTTTAGTCCAGGAAAGCCCTGGGATTTACTACATCATTCTGTGTAAACCATTTGGCCACTATCCTTTTTTAATTGTTTTAGATTTACCAGCCCGCTGCCTCACTGATTCCTCCTCCGTCTCTCAGATACTCACTTACTGTCTGAGTGACGCTGAGCACCACAGCTTGTTGGCAGGCTCTGCCAAGCTGTGCTACTGTGTGACGCAGGGTAACCTATGGGCAGAAATATGTGTCACTAGAAACTGTAGTTCAATCATTTATATTTGAATTTGAATTGCTCAACTTGAATAATTGTATTAAAAACTGAATTTGAATAGCATAATTAGAAATTGAATGTATTAGTTTGGAACTGAATCCCAATAAACTTGAAACTGAATGTAATATTATGAAATTGAATTCAGTTGCTCTGAAACTGTTTTTGATCCTCACTGAAAATTCAACCCTCTCTACTTCCATATTCAGTTCTCATATTTCAAATTCAGTTCATGTTTACTCAGTTTCTGTTGACTGAGACACACATCCGGTCGTCAAGGAAGAGCAATCGAGTGCAGATTCACAGAACTCCAGTTCGTGTAGCTACGTTTTTATACTTTGTTTATTGGTTAAATCCTGAATTCAAAGTGGCAGAAAGGAAGGTTAGTCTGAATGAAATATGACAGCTATGGTAGCTTGGAACATAGATATGAGGCACTGAATTACTTTTCATTTTTTTTATTTCACTTCACCAATTTTACTATTTTGTGTTGTTCCAATATATGAAATTCAAATGAAAATCCATTGAAATGCCAAGGTTGTAGTGCAATGAAATAGTGTGTGTGTGTGTTTGGGTGCGTATTACCCACGTTGTGGGAACATAAACCTGTTTACACAGTCACATTGTGGGGACTTGCCTTCCAAATGGGGACAAAATGCATGTCTCCATAACTTAAATCATTGTATTTTAGGGTGAGGACTTGGTTTAGGGTTAGGGTAAGTCTCCAGGAAATGAATGTAAGTCAATATAATGTCCTCAAAAGAATCTTCAAATGAAAACACAACTGTGTGTGTGTGTGTGTGTGCGTGTGCGTGTGTATGTGTGTATAGACCTGCAATAGTGTTTCATATTTCCTTGATATTTATATTCCTCTCTTGAGAACAATGTTGTTTTAATGTGGTCTTGACACAGGGCAGAGTGTATTTGCCCACAAGGACAATAATGTTTGTGAGAGTGAAACAGTAAAGAAACGGTAGGGGAAGATAACACACATACTTAGATTCTAGTGATCAGGCTCTAGCCTGTGGATTGGTATAGTATAGGCTACAGCCAAAGAGTGTATGGGTAAGTCTGGTGATATTCTATATTGTATTACATAGTATTGTGTGAGGTTTTGGTTTTGTTTGGAACCCAAAGCAGAGACGGACACAGGTAAGTAAAAAACGAAAATAGTTTATTTTACTACCAAAAATACAGGCAGTGGAGGCAGGGAGCTGGCCGACTCGTGGAGGAGTCACCGGTGAGGAGAGAATGAACACGAGGACTGAGCACATGGAAAAACTCAAAGTCACTGAAGACACGGAAGCTGGCGAAACAGCGAGGCATACAGGGTAACCTGAGCACAGGAAAAAACACAATGAAGTACGAGAATCACGGGCAACACTAGAGATTGGCTAGTTACAAAAAAACACTGAGGGAGAATGCACGCAGAGCACTACCGAATGAGACCGAATTATCTGGCAGAGTCGTGGAGTGAAGACCAGAGGTGCATCTCAATTCTCTTATTTGTCGTTTCCTCGCTCCTCGCTCCTCGATCTACGCTCCTCGCTTGAACCGGAAGTTGTTCTGGTGCGCCATCTTGAAGACCGTCCCTAAGCTCTTATTTCTGCAAGGAGGAGCGAGGAGAGATCTCTGAGGTGCGATGAGCGAGGATACACGACAGCAGCCTTCACTGAAGTCATACAGCTCAAAAGCCGACATACTCCGCCGACAAGTTACATCTGCTAGGCATTTGAACCATGGTGGAAAAACAGCACGTAAGTATCCGGTATTTCATGTTATTTCATCCTTATTCTATGAAATAATGTGACGTTAATGCAACGTGTGTTTACATTTATTTCATCCATTCAGTTATGTCATGACAGCACCTCCTAATGTGTGTATTGTAGAGCGTCTGTTATTCATCGGAGCTTTGTTAGAATATAAGTGTGTTATGCCAGAGCAAAAGTAACGCCACCAGTATTCACATGGCGGACGTGCTGCTTATTTCAAGAAACAACCCATCATTAATTGTTCTTCATATGATGTGAGGAAAATGATGTGTGACATTATTTAATGTTTTCCCTTTTCTGATATGTATGAAATATATGTCATTTAACAGGGACAGACGAAGACACACAAGGTTTAATAAGTCACAGGACTGAAAATGACCGGCTCTTCACGGGGAGGAGGCATACTGCAAAGAAGGCCTGGCGTTGAGTTAACTTTTTCATCCGTGCTATTTCACTGCATTTTATGGTAATCAATACAATGTCCCGCTATCAAAACTGTTCATGTGCCTATTAAGGTTCTGCTCTATTTATCATGTATTATACTAAGTAATCACACTTCCCCTCACTTTGCATATGAGACTCACAGTTGAATATGATCTGACATTGTCACGTTAACGAGAGATGCCCTTTTATTAATATTGAACAGCACTATCTGGTGTCTTGGATCAGGGATGCAATAAGTTTTATACTCCACAGGGAAGCCATAAGAATGATGGGCCTGGAGGGACGCCTCACCTCCATACAGGTGTCCAAAAAAAAAGAAAATATAAGGTCTTCCAGGAGCTGAAAAATCCACCAATGGGGACAGATGGGGGGGAGGGCGGGGAGGCCACGGCAGTCACTTGGCCATGGTTCGGGAGGTGGCCCTCTTTTGAGCCCCCAGTCCTAATGGACTCATGTGTCGGGACAAACCATGAGCCTGTGTCTGACGTGGCCCCCAGTGTCTCATCATCTGGAGCTGGGGCCGCTACTTGTGGCCAGGCATGTGAGGAGGAAGAGGAATCTGCCCAGCCTGGCACAATTACTGGCACCGCAGAGCTGGATGATGAGCCATCCACCTCTACCTGTCCCCCACCCAGAAAACAGCGTGCCACAAGGGCGGGGACTTTTGAATTTTTTGGAAGAGGAGTCGAGAAGGGAGGAAGACTGATTCCAGGCAACGCAAGCCAACACCCAGCGGTTTTGAGATTTGTTTGAGGAGTTGGTGCAAAAGTGATCTAATTTGGATTTATTTATTTTATTTTGTCGTAAGTTTGGGAAATATTTAAAGGGACTGTTTGTAACTTCTTACATGTATAAATCAATCCGGGTCGGTGTCCCATGCGCGCTCGCGTGTGGCTACGCTGTTCAGACTCAGACTCCAACACAAACTACAGTGAAGCACCAAAACCTCTTGGTTGTATCTAGTGAAGCCCGTCTGTTAAACAGTGTTGGCCGCGGTCGGAGGACGCGGGGGAGACCGTAGCTTTGGTCTCCAGGACCAGAGTCTCTGCTGTACTCTGCTCCTCTGCCTGCCTTCACTCACACACCGCACTCGTTCTTGCTATTTCACTCCACTCTCACGTGCATGCTGCTCACTCCACACTGCAGAAGAGTTAGTTTAGCTCTGAGAATATCTAGTGAATGTTCAGTGGACGTTTGTGCAGAAATAACTGCTGCAGCTCCTCCAGACCAACAGAGGTTTCCCGTGTCTTGTGAAGTGACGGGGCTCCGCAGAGAGAAACGTTATCGTCTCCGACCAAAACTCCGGCGTCTCCCCCGTTCCCTTCGGCCGTGGTCGGGAGGCTGAGGCAGGAAAAGCCAACACTAGGATCAGCATTGATTCATGGAGAGACCTTGGTCTGGTCAGCTAACATTACTGCCAAGCAGCTGAAATATAGAGTGATATTGTGCTTTTAGCTGACGTGTGTCTCCTCACTGTTTTGAGCGATGCTCGTTCATGTCTATGTAGAGTGAGCACAAGCGCGAGCAACAGGACGCTGACTTTCGTTGACTTAACGGCCACAGGTGTTGCTGTTAACAAGACATTTCTGATTCTTACAAACAGTCCCTTTAAATTACGGACGTAAATTAAAATCAGTCAATGTTGTCTTTAGGTTTCACACGGGACACGACCAGCGGTCTGCTGGTGAAAGCCCCGTGTTAATCTCCCGTAGAGTTTACTACTAATAGAGACTATTTGTGGTACAACAAAAATGAATGTTATGGGAACGTGATTTTTAGGAGACCAGGCTTCTTTGGCAGTGCAGACCTTAAATGAAGCCTTCTACCCTCTACCGGGAGAGAACTCTGCAGGAGAGAGGGGGAAGCCTTAACTCCTCTCTCTCTCAGACCTACAGTGATTTAACAAGGACGGTTGACCCTTCCTTTTACCCACTGCTGACCTTTTCATGGAACTCCCAATTAAAGTCCTTCATTTAGACACGGTGGTTCAGCTAAAGTCTCTGTAGACGTTAACCTTGCCACTTTCTAAACCTTGAGTCAAAAAGTCCACACTCTTTAATCTCCAACAGCAGGTAGTTTTGCAATCATTCAAAGAAAGATTTACTCGCTTGAGAATGTAATATATAGGGTTCTGAAAACTTTAGTGTATTAATGTGTTTGAGTGGTCTTATGATATATGATAATGAGTAAATACATGCATGTAAGTTGACAGCAGAAACAAGCTAGCAGGATGTCTACGACACCTTCATTGTCTGTGCGACTCCTGTGGTTCAGCCTCTAGTTCAGCCTCTGTTTCAGCGTCTGTTTCAGCCTCTGGTCCAGCCTCTGGTTCAGGATCTGGTTCAGCCACAGACTACTCCCCTACCGGCAAACTACACTCCTCCACGAAGTATTCCATGGCAACCGCCACTTTGATTCCACGCTTCCACGAGAGAGGTTTCTAAAGGTTTCTAAAAGACAGAGAGAGAGAGAGAGAGAGGGAGGGAGGGAGGGAGGGAGAGAGTTCATTGTTCATGTTCACTTCATGTTTGTTTTCTTTATTTTTTATTTTTTTAATCTTTATATATATATAGATATATGTATATCTATATATATAGATATATAGATATACATATATTTGGCATTTGATATTGCAATATATTGTTGTTAATTGTTTTTTATTCCTTTTTTTGTTTTATTGACAAAACAAACAGTATTGTTTTCTACCATTTCCATGTTCTTTTTAAATATCTATATATTGTAAACTGCTTAATGAATTGTATATATGTGCATACATATGTTTTTGTTTTTATTTTGTTTTTCTCTTTTTTTTCTTATTATTGAATTAACGCTGTGGCAATATTGTTCACCTGACAGTCATGCCAATAAAGCATATTGAATTGAATTGAATTGAATTGAATTGAGGGAGGGA
>CAKAOI010050894.1:0-12163 GCA_916701655.1 Sebastiscus albofasciatus
AAAAAAAACTTTTGTTTGTCTTGTGTAATTTATGTTTTCCACATCTATCACATGTGAAAATGTCACTGCTTGCACGAGAGGCTAACTGCAAGAGAGGTACAGAGAAAACACGCAAGGGATAGAATTTCAATTAGACAATTTTTCTTTCTCGAGTCGCTCTTTAAAAGCTGGAAACCATCTGCTCTGGGGCGCTGCGAGTTGAAAGCTGAATCGGAGGTCTATCGCGTCCACTCATCATCTTTTGGTTCCGCCATGCCATACATCTAAAATATCTCAACAGCTACTTGATAGATTGGTACAATGATATTCATGGTTCCCAGACGATGAACCCTAATGATTTTGGTGATAATCTGTCTTGTAGTTTTGAGTGAAACATCTCAACAACTATTGGATGGATTGCCATGAAAATCAGTGCACACACTGAAGTTCCCTACAGGATGACTTCTAACTTTGGTAATCCATTAATGTTTCATCTAGAACCATCATTAGGTCAAAATTTCAGCAATTAGCTTAAAGCACCACTGTTCTTATGCATGGATGTAGGCTCTAAAGGCCCAGACACACCAAACCGAACTCAAAGAACTACTGTAGCAGCGACGGAGGCCGACAAGAGCGCCACCTCATATTGCCTGTGTCTTGGCCAAAAAGTTGCATTTGAACACACCACAAAGACTACAGTCGACGGCCAACTAACTCTCCACACCAGTAGGCGGCGGTAGTCTGTATTCGTCATTCAAAAAGGGAAACCGGAAAACAGAGGACAGCGGATATACAAGCCGTTGTTATGATATGTACATGAAACAAAGCGGCATGTGCCGACCATTTTCACACCACTTAGCTTCATTCCAGATGGCCATGTCATTGTGAAAATATCCGTGTATTTGAATGATCAGATGAGAGGAAGATGAAAAATGAGAAGAGCCTTCTGTGTGTGCTCTCTTGACTTTACTCATCAGCTTTCCTCACTTCAGTTTCTCTTCTCGTGTACTGATTTCTCTCACCGCCGGGCTCCTCCGCCGATTCAAGATGCTGAATCGACTAAAAAGGCGCCAACACGAGCAGACTAGTGCCAACACCGCAAAAACTAGGGCCAGAGACGATCACCAACGGCCAATGTCGACTAGTTAATGCCTTGAGACGTCCCTCAGATTCAAAGATGCCTCATATCAGTATTCCAGCTTGCAACCTTCTGATTACAAAGTAGATAACAGATGGCAGTCACCTCTTTTAACTGAATTGGTTCTTAACAGTTTGAGAGGATAAGACAATACATGTCCTGTGCAAGATCTTCCAGTTTTTCTGTCTCTTGTCATCTTGGGATGAAAAAACTAGGCCAAGTCACAACCCAGATTAGGAGGTCACTGTGGATCTGAGGAGCTGGGCCTCCTTCCTTATTCATTTCTCCCCTGCTCTCGTCTTATCTGTTATCGTTTATGAGGCCTAGGTAAACCTTTGTGTTTGCACACCTGGGTTTTATAAGAGAGAGTGGGGGAGGTTGGGGGGGGGGGTTGATAAGGGTCAGCAGATACGCCTGCAGAGCAGCAGCAGCAGCAGATACAGGTCGATCTAATAAGCATCAACCTATGTGTTTGCTGACAGTGCACAAACTGACTTGACCTTTAGCCAAATCATTTTTGGACAAGTTTGTTTTATTTGGGGAAAAAAACTTGAGAGCTGAAGAGCTGACAGAAGGATCTTGCAAATGAAGGTGGAGACTGTGGAGTGAGTGAAATCTGACTCCGGGGTCGTGGGCTTTGGCATATCTACCTTAAGCTGACGAAGGGGAAGGTCAGAACTTGAATGCTGGCCCAGTAACCCAGAGAGAAAGGTTTCTGTAGGACCTCTGACCCACAGACCTATAGACACAGTTTGACTTCGGGCAACCGGTGAGCTGAAAGCAATGAACCTCTCTCACCTTCTCCCACATATTCTGACCTGTTGAAATTCAACGTGAGAGTGTTGCATCAGATGTCCAGGTCTAAAACATAGATAGTACACTAAGGATATACGACAAAGGTCTACCAGGTCAAATCCTTGGACCAGATGGGCCTATATGGGGAACTCAACAGCTACTGGGGAAATATCCTTGAGCAAGGCACTGAACTTTACAAAGGTTTTTGTCTTTATGTTCTTGGAGAGCTTGGTTAAGAACTATTACCTTTATTAACAAAATGATACACTCCACATCTGAGCGGCAGGAGGGACAATCGATGTCAATCTTGCAAAATTAATTTATAGATATATATCCAATGTAGCAGTGTTGTAGTCAAGACCACCTAAACCGAGACCAAGTCATGACCAACACCAGAGTGTATCGAGACCGTGACAAGACTTTGAGGGGTTGAGACTAAGTCCAAGCCAAGATCAAGGCAGGACGCGACCGAGTCAAGACCAAGACTTTCAGGGTTTGAGACCAAATCAAGACCAGACCAGTGTGAGTCCCATACTGCATGACACACTTGACAACCAGAGGCACTCCTCATATTGATCTGAAAGATCCAAATTCTCATAAAAACACCCGAAGAAAACAAATGAAGATTCAAGAACTTGAATCTTGTCTTGAAGACAAGACCGAGTAAAAATGCCGTTGATTCCAAGACGACACCAAGACCTTCAAAAAGTCGGTCTCAAGACCAAGACTGAGCTTGAGTACTACAACACTGCAATGTAGTATAAACAGAGCCGTAAGCATTCTCCTGTACGTGTCCATTTTGACACTATATTTGCCCTTTAAGACATATGTTTGTGATTTTAGGCTTTACAAATTAACTTCACTCAACTGAACCTCTAGAGTGACCAACAGCTTCCTGGATATGAAAGTGATATTTTGCATCTGCAAATGGTGCACAGTGTTATTAGAGGACTCATGCACGAAAGGCATAAACTACTTTCTCAGAATTAATCACTGAGCACTTCTCGTGTTGACTCAGAAAAAGCTGAATATGCACTCTTCACCCAATCACATTGAAATGAAAATGCTGTATGACTAGTTTGAGCACTCTGCTGTAACCATTAGCGAATGCATGTTGTAGCAGATTTCTCTCTTGGCTTATCTTTGTTCTTCTGTCCCTCTCCGTCGCTCACCACGTGCCAATGCCTTTTTTTCGTCTGATGCGGGTAGCTGGGCAGAGAGAATGCCCAGCAGTGAGAGTGTGTGTCTGCGTCTGTGCGTCTCATTGCTTATGGGGGCATGAAATCGGTCCAAAGCCCCAAGGCACATCGGGCACCGCTCTACCCAGACAGCACAGAGCCTTCCTCTCTGCTTAACACACTCAGCCCTCAGCCCTTCCTTCGTCTTCGCCCTGTGTGTTTGTTGGCATTATGGGTGCATGCACGTGTGATTCCTCTCAACTTGTAGCTCATCCCTCTGTTCCCACGGCGACCTTCATCGCAACCAGCGAGCCATCTGTCCATCAATCACTTAGTCCCTCTGTGCTGCTGAGGAGAGTAACCGATACCCAGAGACACTGACCTCAAGACCTGGAGGGTCTCAAAATGGCTCCACGGCAAGGACAGAATACACACATAAACACACATGCACATTTGGAGGGAAGCGAGTATACATATTAGGGCTGGGACGATTCACCTATCTCTCGATTCAATATTATCACGATACTTGGGTGCCGATTCGATATGTACTGCGATTCTACAAGTATTGCGATTCGATATTACGATTTAATGCGATATTTGTTAACTTTTTTAACACTACACCATGGGAAAAAGTTGAATCATACACTTCTAGTGACTTTTACTTTGGTAAATATCTAAATTAATACTGTAAAAATGTTTGATTTTCAGCATGTATGTAATCAGAGATATCCTTCAGTCAAATATATCAGTTATTGTCAGGAATTATTTCTAAAAAAATTTCCAGCAACCCAAAAATCAAAGAATGAAGACATTTCCTTCACAAATTAGTGGTATTTTCTTTTTAATTTATAAGGGACATGTAATGTTTTATACGTCTGGTTAATATAATCCAATCAATCTTATTTCTATATATGTATTTGTATATACAGTTCCCTTCGTTAACACCTTATTTTGAAAACCGGACGTAGTCACACGTGTATACTTCTGCTAACTTCGCAAAGTCCATTGCTAGCTTGGTTGACGGATATGAAACAGATAGGATGTCACATTACTCAGACTATAACAATAAAAGCGGTAACTTCCTTTGACCTCCGCACAGACTCAAATGAAGCAAATATATCGTAACAAAATAAATCGTGAATCTATTTTTTCCCCCACCCCTAATACACAAGTAACATGCATAGAGAACTGGAGTAATACACACAGATTCTCTAGTGCATGTTTCTCATTTCCATGCTCTGCTCCAGGCATTTGAATATGGAGGGGCCCTGATGTAGTGAGGGCTTTGTGTTCATTATGAATATATAGGCACGTGTGTGTGTGTGTGTGTGTGTGTGTAGTACTATACACAGAGGGGGCTGGGCTAATGCAGGGGAAAGCCCTGGCCTCAGCTGTTGTTGTACATTTTCCCCCAGAGATCCTCACTTTCCCTGCACAGCCAACTTTCTCTCCTGCTTTCCTTTCTGGAGGAAGCCTTCAGGTCACCGTGACGTGTGAGGACTTAAAGCAACAGAGTTGAGGAAAAAGAAAAGTGGGCCTCTTGCCTTCTCCTCCTCCTTTTCCTTTCTCTCTCTCCCTCCATTTCTTCAGCATATTGGTGGTGGTGGTGGTGGGGGATGGGTACGTACAGTGTTGGAGCTCGTGATCTGGCTGGAGAGTCGAGAGAGCAGACAGTATGTGCTGTCCCACCCTGTAACACTGTTACTATCTATGCAGAAGACGCTACGCACTACAGGCGACTATAACCGAGGATAATTAAAGGCATAAAAGAAATCCTCCCTGAGAAACTTCAACGTAGTTTTAAAAAAACAACTGTTGATGATATACTTTACATCTCTGAGAGCGTTTTGTATGTTTAACAATCACACAGAAGGAGATCACTGTAGGCAGATCAGTGGAACAGAACAGACGACATCATGTGTTTTGAGCAAAGGTCACCTTCTCTCAACTCTATTTGCTTTATCACTATCAATAATACAGTACTATCTACACCTGCTGCTGAAACAGACAAGTTCAGACACGCTCTTGTCCAAGTGCATTATAGAAAATGTAGGAAATAACTAACTCTGACAGAAGTAAAAATGTCTGCAATAAGCCAGGCTGTTCTCATACACTGTTGGAAAAGTTATGCACTGGAATTCGTATATATCCCACATAATCAATTTGTATGTAATCCACATAATGGTGATCCAGGAAGTAAAAAGAGCAACAAACGCTGCATACGGAGGAGGTCTGGGTGGATGTGTGGGTCAAAAAACGCCAGACTTTCGCCCAGGAAACCAGTGTTAATACATTGATTTATTTGTCATGTAACTTCTGTACTCACGTTACGCCATTTCCAGTGTTATTTTAACCCAAACCGCGATCTTTTCCTAAACCTAACTAAGTAGAGTTGTTACCTAAACCTAACAAAGTTGTTTCCTGTGAGGACTTAAGTTTATTTTGAAAAGACGGTATGCATGTAACAAGCAGAAATTGAGAGTGAATGAGCTGATATCAGTCGTTATATTGGCCTGGCCGATTTATCAGAGTGCATTGTCAGCAGCTGACACTCTGATATGCAGGATGCATTATTTTCCTCTGATATATTCTTATTCATTATCTTATAAGGCTTGGGTATGCTTGAAATTAACTAGTTTCCATGAAGTGTTTATAGCTTTTCCAAACAGCCACAGCGAAACGTCTATAACCGGGTTTCCACTAAGAGGTTCCTGGTAATTCTAGTCCCAGAACTACTTTTCAAGGAACTAAAAACGTCCTTCAGCCCATTGTTGTCTGCATTTCCGTAGCAGTCTAAAGACCTGCGAAGATTGAGCAAATGAAAAAGCAACATGACATGAGACGAGGGCTGCTGGTGGTCACAGCAGTAAACCCTGGTCCTAAATCGATACTAGAGTACCTTCTTGTTTCTTGAATGAAGCGGTACAGTTGAAACAGCGGCGCCGTGTGTGTTTGATCAATCAGTGACGGTCATCTCTGCAAACCCCACCCTGAAAGTTCTTGTACTGTATGAAAGTAGTACGCCCCAACCAGGGCCTTCTGGGGGGGGAAAACAGCCCCGGAAAATGTCCCCAGAACTTAATTTAGACCCTGGTCCCTGCGGTCGAAACGCAGTGAGTTCCTCAAAAGGGTCCTAGTTCTGGGGGAAAGTTCCTGTTGCCGTGGCTATATAGAAAGACACACTCTTTATGAACACTATAACATGCCTTAGTTTGGTCCCACCCCCTTGTATCAGCATGTTAGCGCTCTGTTATGGTGAAGTGATCAGACTGGAGGGTCACACCAGCCATCCACCCCTCTCACTATCACAATACAGTCTAATTATCCAGGACACCTCACTCTGGAGAGACCTTAGCGGGTTGAGTGCTGCTTTTTTTTTTTTTGTTTCAAGTAGACGGGTCAATATTGGTCAGGAATCCATTTTCATATGAGCACTTGAGTCAATGTGTGCATTATTCATGAAGACCCATCACCCCCGATAGGCTCGGCTGTCCACTGAGAAGAGGTAGGAGGAGAGGGGAGGAGGGGGCGCCATGTATGGACCAGCAGTGTGAGCCAGACCTGTGTTGACCACTGTATCCTCTGGGATGGATTATCGCTGTGCAGTGACATCACTGTGTGGTTGAAAGGCTTTTAGTCTGATTAACGTACGTGTGCACTGGGATGTGTGAGCCAGACACAGATCTGGGTGTTTTTGAATGTGAATATATGTAAGCGCCTATATGTGGTTAAACTTAGTGCATGCATGTTTGAATGTGTTTGTCTCTGCACACCCAATGATTCAAATCCCATCTTGTCCCTGGGCACCATATTATAGCTTTTTGTCTCCCTCTACTTCCCATAATCCATCATTTCCAGAGTGTTGGCTCTGTTGTGGGAGCTGTATAAGCCTCCATCTCTTTAAATATGGGTTAGTGTGCCTCACGCTGCCTCCCCGCTGCCCCCTCTTTCTCCTTCAGTTTGGCTTTCTTGGCTTTTTTATTGTCTCGCTTTGGAGACAATCCTTCCTTCCCGATTGTTGCCACCACAGCAAAACGACAGCACGAAGCATAGAGTATAAATGCATTATCTGTGTTGGACTTAAATATAAACGCTTATGTAAGGTTTTTCTCTCAGAGCCTGCAGTTAGTTGGCTGCAGGTTGAACTTTCCATTTCGCTTTGGTGCCAGGGATGCCCTCATCCTCTCTGTGGTGGCATCATGCTGTCAAAGGTGTTTGTGTATAAGTGGTGTGCGCGTGTAGAAAGTGCACGTCGTGTGTAGTTAATCGTCTTTGTGTGTGTTTGTGGGCGAGGGTTATCTCAGTATCTCTGTCTCCAGGCTAGATGAGCTCAGTGTTTCTTTTGTCTCAGTCACAGACATCTACAGTAAATCATGTACACTTTTATTGATTGTTTTATTTGGCGTCTACATGTGTGATTTTCTTCGCTCTTTTACAAGAATCACAACTAAGTACGAAGAGAAAATCTAATGCAATATAACAGCTCCCATGTTTATCATGGGATTATGAGATTTAGCAGCTACTGTACGAGTAGTCACGAGGTAGGTAACTGCTAAAAATGGACAGCCAATGGTGCTGAATGAAAAACACAGTCTCAAAAAGTTGACTGTTGAGGAATTCAGCATTTTTAAAGCTTAATTACAGAGATATTGACTGACTCTCATAAAAGTCAGGGGTAGAGGTGTAAGAAAATATTGATATCGCAATATTATGTTTTGCAATACTGTATAGATTCTGCAATATACTATTGATTTTTAATTAACCTCTTAAAAATCCTAAGGCTCGCCGACAGACCCGGCCACTATTCTGTCTTTCGGAGGTTGTAGTGAGCTTAGTTTTAAAGCAAGTGAAGATATTGGTATCATATGAAGCTAGAAAACCAAAGGAATCCATTGGTGCCAACCATGTCATGCTAGCTTGTCGGGAAGGAGGATAAATAACACTCCAGAGTTAGACTAAATTTTGGCGAGGAAAAACTGTCATGTCCATTTTCAAAGGGGTCCCTTGACCTCTGACCTCAAGATATGTGAATGAAAATGGGTTCTATGGGTACCCACGAGTCTCCCCTTTACAGACATGCCCACTTTATGATAATCACATGCAGTTTTGGGGAAGAATCATGCAGTTTGCAATGCAATACAAATGTGTTTTTTTTCAACCTATTCTAAAATGATGTATGTGCCATGCTTACAGTATCGCAATATATTGAATAGTTACCCCTGTATCAGGATGTGTATCGTGTCGCCAGATTCTTGCCAATACACAGCCCTAGTCAGGGGGTCATGCAACCAAGTTCAAGCTCAAGTAAAAACATGATAATCACCAAAACATTTTGGAGTTTGGGAAACGGCAGCAATAAATTCTGCCATTTCCGAGCGGCTCTCGATGATGTTGTAGAGAGCAAACTTGTCTGGCTCAGAAAAGGCTAGCCCGGGCCTTGGGCTGGGAAAGGAGCAAGGACAAATATGGGGCACTAATCCACTCTTTAACATTAGCCAGTATTAGCCTTCATCGGTCTGCAGTTGTAGCGCCACAAGACACTGAGGCCGAGAGCGAACGAGGAAGCAACAACCGTTTATTTTCGTCTGTCTGAGCCACATTTTGCCTCCACGCTTTGCCTTTTTTCTATTTTTTGTCTCTCAGCCTCCCGAACTCCCTTCTGTCTCTTTCTTTCGCTCATCTGTCAAGCTCACCCTTTTCTGTCTCTGTCTCTCTCATTCTCTCTGCCCCTGTATGATTACTGAAAACTGTATGGAGACAGTGCAAGAGCTCCGCGGAGAGCGTCCCACGCCATTGGCTGGCTGGCACTCCACCCCCACTCGTGATTGGCCGCAGGCCTCAACGTAAGATTCAATCAGCTGGGTGGAAGTGTATGTAGGTCAGTGTGTAGCGATGTGAGCCTCCTCTCTCTCTCTGTTCCCCTCCTCCACCACCTCAACCGGCTGTTGTGTTAATTGGCCATGTTCCAACTTTCAAACCCAGAGAGACTTGAGGCGAGAGAGGAAAGGGGGAATAAAGCGGGGAGGTTAAAAGAGGAAGGGAAGTTGAAGAGGCGAGGGGGAGGAGAAGGAAGAGGGCAGAGGAGCGTAGGTGGGGGAAGGGAATGATTTAACATGGGGTGCCCTGTTGCACTCAACAGTGCAATAGTACAGTGTGTTAGTCAGTCAAACACACACACTATCCAAACAGACAACTCCTGGCGAATATAGCAGCGCGGGGTATTTATTTTCTCTCTGTTTGAATGTGAGGAGATGAGGGAAAGGGAGGATAGAGTATCACGAATAAAGGGTGGCATGAAGGATTGGGATGCTGGCTTCATTTCCTACTATTTCAAAACCCTTCTTGCTACCCAGTTTCCTCACCCTGACGCCGATCACAGGGCGTCCTCACAGACTCGTAGACCACAAATAACTGAAGATAGAGGATCATTTCATTATCTAATTTGCTGGGTTGTGACTTTGTGGACACTGTAAACCCATTGATACACACAGCGATCCTGCCACAGCTACCCCACACGTCCTACTCCAGCTTTTAAAGTGAGTGTGCCGCCCGAGGAGAAGCTCGCTCGGCGCTACACCAGTGAATAATTCACGCTAACCCAAATTCTTCTACAGTGCTTACTCTACCCCTAAGTGCTCCCACACACACACACACACACACACACATGCACCCCCTCTAAGTGGTGGTCCCTAGGCGTTGCCCATAGTAGTCTAACCCAGACAAGCAGACTGTGAAAAGCAGACAAAATAAAGTCTTGTACACTTCACTTTACTACTCCCTCTGCAGCCGTGTCTGTCTGCATACTTCACATTAAAAGCACCCCACAGCAGTTTGTGTTCTCCGCAGCCCTCCCTTTCCATGTCTGTCTGTCTCTCCATCTGCCCATCTCGCCCTTTTACACCCTCCTCCTGCGTTGTCTTTTATTAGGAACCCGTCATTTTCGTACAGTAGCGCTCGTTGCATTTTAGATGTAGCCCTGCCCACATGAGGTGAAGTACATTCTTGCCTGTCTGGCTTTCTCCATTTCCTCTTTTAAATCTCTTGTCTCTGTCTTCTTCTCACTCTGCCCTAGCTTTGAACTTATTATGGTGGATGTAGGCGACTCTTCCCCACCCACCCACAATTACACACACACACAGGCACACACACTGGGTGACTTTAGCCTGACTTTACCCTCTTACTCAGCCAGCCACTGACCCACTTAGTGTGGAATAGAGCACCAGACAGACGGCAGGCTTTTTACTCCAGGGCACTCTGGGAAAACTAAGCTAAAAACAACAAAAGATGCATATGCATACACACTCACACACACACACACACACACACACACACACACACTCACACTCACACAAACACGGTGGACAAGTTTACTCAGAGTCTGATCATGCAGACGGTGGAACGCACTGTCTGCTTTGGTACCATCAAGTAGTCCCATACTGGTTGGTTTACTGTCATCACCTGACACATCAGCATGACTGGAAATGTAGACAGTCTCATTTACATTACTATATTTGTGAGGACCTTCTTTGAATATACCCTCTGCATCCTGCTCCTTTAAAGGAGCAGTTCAACCTGGCTGCAGGTTTGAGAGTCAAAAAGTCTGGCACATAACCCCTCCATAAAAACACAAATTGTTGTTTTTGCCCCTCGATTTTTGTACACATTAAACACACAAGAAGTAACATGTTAATTAGTGTGCTTTAGAGGTGCTGGTTGACAGAGTTTGCTACCTTTGTACGGAGCCAGGCTAGCTGATTCCAGTTTATAGGCTAAGCTAACCAGCTCCATATTGAACAGACTGATATGAGCGTGGTATCAATCTTCAAGGTCTGCCCCAAATCAGTTGTTTTGGTCTTAGTCGACTAAGATTTCTTTAGTCGATTAGTTGTTTTTTGTTCTTTTTTTCATGCTGAATGACATTTCCAAGAAACACATGAACACATCTCTGGTAAACACAAGATTTAAAGTGGTGCTTTTGTGTGATTCTTATTGGAGGAACTCAGTTTTACGCCATCTGTCTATTAAATCAACTAATCGATTAGTTGACTAAGAATTTCTTTGGTCGAGGACAGCCCTACAATCTTCTCATCTAATTCTCTGCAAGAAAGCAAATAGGAGTATTTCTCAAAAATGTTGCATGAACTATTCGTTTCATGTCTAGCTACTACTCTGGTCCTCCTCAAAAGTGTAGAGGATATAGTTCAGCATACATCAACAGTCATAGAAACACACACACCCTACAAAGCATGTAATATATATAGACTGTGACCACACCTTGAAACTTAAACACATACTCGCATCATTATGTAACACACTGACTGAGGATGATGCAGCACAGACAACATATGTCATGATTTCCCAGACATCAATCCAACTCAGAAAAACAATGTTTTTTTAATGTCACAACACCGGGGTCAGAGCTACAGCCGGTTCACATCTTTCTTTCACCTCAATCTTATGACCAGTGAAGCTATAGCGACTAATGTAACACCACCACTTCCCTTTTCCTCTGGTTATTTCAGTCAGTTTGAGGTTGCTGACTGCTCGTGCCACATCGTAGTGACTGGAGCGAGGTCAGCATGTGAGTTCAGAGGGGTAAAAGTCACAAGTCGGGTTTTGCTCTGACACTGCACATCGGACGACTGAAACTGCTTTTTCTTGCGCAGGCTGCAGTTCAGTGTAGCACTTCATTTATCCATTGATTACCTCCTGTCCTTATCGTCACCCTCTTTCTTTCTTTCGCTTCCTTGTAGACTCTGAAGCAATGTGAACTTGTTGCGTGACTAGCATTCATGAGCTAGCCTTTCATTACTGTGAGCATGTGTGCCTCTGGGTCAAAGCGCTGTCAATCAGCTTTGAGGTGAGGTTTTTCCTGAAGAGTCCTTCATGAAAGGTTCACACACTCTTAGGGTCAGCGTGTTGTGTGAGTAGCATATGTGTGCTTTTTTTTATTAGCATGTGGAAGCTGTGTAGCCTACTATCAGAAAGAGGCCCGCTCAGGCTGAAAAGCCTGTCAGCGCTTTCTTTCTCTCTCGTTTTTTTTTCCTCCACTCTTCCTTTCTTCTTCCCCTTT
>CAKAOI010050894.1:21520-34636 GCA_916701655.1 Sebastiscus albofasciatus
GGACGATAGAACATTTCCCTGATAGTGATACATTATGAACAACAAATCTGAGCTAATGTACAGAGGTCGCATTGAGTTACAGTATGATACCTTCAAGCTCTATTCAGTAAAAATAAGCGTGAATTGGGTAAAGGTAAATTATAACCTTATACCTTGTTCATATGTAATCTTGTGAAATGTAGTTTTTGGCGAGAAACTTCAGGCAGATCGTCAAGGACTAAAAAAAATATGCAAACGGTAATAAAGGAGTGTATGTTGAAGTACATGGGATTTATTGTTTTGGTTTTTACAGTGGTATCGAACTGTGTATCGACTACTAAATTTCTGGTATCGTGACATCCCTACCAGAATCCAAAAGTGAATTAATCAAACAGGTAAATCATACTGGTGCTGTGCTCATCGATGGCTAGTTCTACTGGTTGACGAAACAATCAACCAATCACAGCTTTGTATGCGGGAGTAAGAATGCAGATGTCATCTTCCCACATAGCTAGCCAGGAAGCACTCGTGGAAAAACGGTGACAAGCGTGGATGAGATCGACTCCTATCTTTGCGTATTTCATCATTGAGCCAGAGTTCATGTCCATTATAGCCAGGAAGTACTCCAACTGCCAGTCACCTGACATTGTCTATGCAGAAAATGAACAGGACTTTTACTTTCAAACCCCCGAATGTCAAAAATAAATCCTCCCACTTCTCTACTCCATTGCCCTTGAAATAGGTCTGTGGGTTGAGGTGTAGATGGCAGCTCATTTCCCAACATATTCCTTGTCACCCACTCCATGTCTTCCCACAGGAATAGCAAAATTCCCCTTCCTGATAATTATGAATGATTCTGCCCTTCCCCCTCTTCTCCCTCTATCTCTCCTCTCCTCGTGCTGCTCGTATCGCACAGAGATGTAATTAATCATGTAGACACCCCACTAGTCTTAATACTAAGGGTGCCCTCCTTTTCTCTATCTCTCCGTCTTCCCCCTATACTCTTTATCTAGCTCTGTCTCCATCAATGCCTCTCAATCTCCCTCACACACACACACACTGTGGGTCTCATTAATCACCTGTTCACATAGAAAAGCTCGTAATGCATACCAGTGGGATCATTTGGTGGTTGGTCTTTTTTACCCTCGTCTCTATACTGTATACTTTATGCGCCACCACAACACTGCGCTCTCATTCGCAGTGCGTGTGTATTAGAGTGCATCTCTCATCAGCGCGCTCATACGCCAGGATAAATACGATAATCGTCGCCAGCAGGCTTGCCCTCTGGTCCCGCTCTATTTTTAGACGTCAGATGTTGAAATAGTTCAAGTTCTTAAAAAGGGCAGGCTGCGAGCCACCGCGGCATCCTCGTAAAGTCGGGCACAGGATCTGTCGACCCAACCCCACAGACGAACCCAAACAACATTCATTTCACACTGCAAATACATTATTTTTAAATCCGCAAGCAGTTTATCACCAAAAATATTTAGAGCATGTTCCCTCCGGTTGTATTTATTGACTGGCAGATGGTTTATAGCTACCTTCAGTACTGCCTTGAGTGTATTTTCATAACAGATTGAAAGAGTTTGACAGATTAAATTGACATTTTTCTGTCAAAGGAGCTCCTGATGTGCAAGAAAGGTGGCACATTATGATGATATATAGCACCATGAAACAATAGAGATGTCTACCAGTAGACATGTTGCATTAACATCTATACCAAAGTAACTATCCCTTTAATATCTCTGGTTGTACCATCGGGACAAGTAATTGAAAATGTGGGATAAAGCTCCTTTATTACAGTTTAAGTCTGGGGTATGTGTGCTATACAATACAGCAGCCTCTTGTTCACCGCCTTTTTATTTAATTATAGTGTACATCACTGTGGGCATTGTTGCATATTTACAAGATTTTACAGGATCAATGGGACTTAAGGGACCAATGTGTAACAATTAGGGGGATCTATCAGCAGAAATGGAATACAATATTCATAGTTATGTTTTCTTTAGTGTATAATCACCTGATAAGAATCATTGTGATTTCATTAGCTTAGAATGAGCCGTTTATATCTACATAGAGAGCAGGTCCTCTTCTCGGAGTCCGCCGTAGTAGCCAGAACGGCTTGAACCGGAGTCGACAACGTCACTCGCTCCCGTCGCCGCCGCTCTCTCTCGGTTGCTTCACCACTCACTTCCTTCGTACACACACACACACACACACACTCTACACACTGGCTCTGCTCTGTTTGGCTCTAGAGAGGGCCATTTGCGTTTTTGCGTCGGCCACCGTAGCTCTTCAACACGCTTGGCACACGGGAGAGGCTTCAGTTGGTTGCAATCTCTACCTCACCGTGAGATACCGCCAGATCCTACACACTGGACCTTTAATTTGCCAGGAATTAAATTTGCTAGATTGCTAAAATCACAAAATCCCATTTGTTTAAAAGGTGCTAAATGCGAGATTGAGAGCATTTCTATTCAATTCAATACAATACATTTTTACACAGCGTCAAATCACAACGGAAGTTATCTTAAGACGCATTTCATATAGAGCAGGTCTAGACCGTACTCTCCGCATGGCTCTCAACATGGTGACGGTTGAAAGTGCTGATGGGAGAACCAGAGGTCGGGTGCTATACTTCTGCAACAGCGCCATTTGTCTGGACAGCATTATCAGCTGTGACTACCTTATGAGAGCACGCTCACATGCACAAAACATGCTGGCCTGGCTATGTAAACAAAGCATGGAGAAGCTCAGATTACAACACACACAGAGGGAGCGTGACTTCATTCTCTGCTCGGGTAGAGACAATAGTTGTTTTCCGCCATAGTAATGCTCTGGATATTGTATAGAACAAGCGCCTTTAAACAGTTTCTCAACTGACAGAAGATTTGACTCATCTCACCCACCCAAGTACTTAGGTTTGGTATTACAATATCGAAAAAGTAAAATCTGTGTCATGTGTAGGGTGAATATAACGGGGAGAACCCAAACGCAGAGTGACAGGCAGAAAGGTGGTTGAAATAAAAGCGAGCTTTAATTATAACAAGTTGAATATACCGAACAACAAAAAGGCAGGGCATCAAGAAAAACCAAAAATACAGGGAGGGGAACAAAGTACAAAAGAACAAATAAACAACAATGAAAACCAAACAGAGGACAAAACCAAAACTCACAAACCAGGGAAACGCAAGGAACACCAGGAATCAGGGCAGGAGGTAACAGGTAACAAGGAGGACAAGGTAGACGAGGCTGGAGAGACAAACGATCCGACAAGGGCAGAGGGGAACACACAGGCTTAAATACAAGACATGATTAACACAGGTGAAACAAATCAGGGCGGGGCAGACAATCAACAAAAGGCGGGAAAACAAACAAAGGTGGGAAGTAAAACCAGACAAGACACAGGAGGAGAGAATTACCAAAATAAACATAAAAGAAACCAAAATCACATAAACATAACTAATAACAAAAGACTGGCAAAGCCAGAACACGACAATCTGAAAAAAATTGTTGTTGTGTTTGGACGCATTCAGTTACTTTCCCCACTGCTGCTTCATTCTCTTTGCGAGACTGTTTCTCCTTCTGTCTCTGTCTGAATAAGTCATCTTTGTCTTCGCTGAGATGTTTCTGTTGTCGGTCTGTATGTGTGTGTTCTTGGCAGGCGCAGTAGCTTAAGGACGGCGTGTCCTAGAACTGGGGTTGATAAAGTCCAGCAGGGATGTCCTGTGTTGTCCCAAAGCAAAGTATATACACAGCCCGCCCTGAGCTGCAATGAACAGTGTGTTTGTTTTTTTTGCGTGGATGACAGAAATTAGATTCATTTTTACCAGTCTTTTCAGGAGCCAAATCATGAAACTCTGTAGTGATAGATTTCCCTGCTGCTTCTTGCTTTTCATATCTCCTTCCAGTATGTGTGCTTGACTTTCCACTGTGACCGTGAGCCAACGCTCCTGAGGTGACCATCCAGCACTGATCAAAACATACTGACCCAAGAGCCGTACTATGGTAACGTGACTAGCCATGCCTCTCTACCAGCCTGCACTGATTGGCTGTTTGAGGTGGGCTTGGCTGGCTGACTCTCCCTCCGTGGGTGGGCTGATTGGAGGAAACGTAAGAGTAAACAAGGAGTTCTTTGAGCATGTGGTCTTACACAACGAGGTACACACCGCATGCGTGCAAAGAAAGAAGAGAGGGAGACAAATTGGGAATGATAGAAAGAGAGAGAGAGGTTGACATTGCAGTAGTAAGGGCTCGGTGATGACAAGAGGAGGCTTTTTTTTGTGATTTAACAAGGTCACAACTCTTAGAAAGCAGCGTGTGTGTGTGTGTGTGTGTGTTCACTAACTGCAATTTAATTCTAAGAGGAACTTGATATTGCTGTTCACACCATAACGATGGATTTGTCAGTCTCAATAAGGCATCATAGATTGGATTCATAACAATAAAATGATCCTGAATTGATTTGACGTTTAAAGTGTCTGTGCGTGTCTGCATTCCCACAAAGACCGTAATCTATTCACAAAAAAGAGGAGCGGAGGGAGAATAAGAGTAGAAATATAAGCAGAATGAGGTGTAACAGGATTCCTTCTGTCAAGCTCCAGATCCCCGTCCAGTGTTCACACACACACACACACACATAAATACAACACAAGCTGAGAGAGACACCCAGCCGCTGGCCGGGAAACGCACATATGATTGAAGAGAATGGAATGTTCTGTCTGCAGTCCAGAGCTCAGGGCAGCTGGAACCTGGACGCAGTGTGAGTGTGTTAGTGTAGGATCACAGTATAAATAACCGTTCTCTCTCTGCAGTGTTAGCGCAGACCAGCAGGGCTGTTTATTTATAAACCACTTTATACGTGTGTCAAAGAGCTGCATGTCGTCTACGCTTTTACCTCACACCACCTCGCTACACTTTCCCAGCTCTCCTCTATACGACCGATGAGGCCGATTCATGGTTTACGTGTCCACGTGGTTGCACTGTTGCATCACCTGACGTCGATTGTGTCTTGGCCAAACAGTTACACTCGGGCACACTGCAAAGACTACAGACGACGGCCAACTACCACATATATCTGCAACTGCGTAACAGGAGATAACTCTCCACACCAGCAGGCGGCGGTAGTCTGTATTCGTCCGAGGACTGTAGATATACAAGCAGTTGTTATGATACGTAAACGAAACAAAGCGACGTTCACCGGCCATGTTCACACCACTCTCACTCACCACTTAGCTTCGTTCCAGATGGCCATGTCGTTGTGAAAATATCTGTGTATTGGAATAATTAGGTATGATCAGATACACCGAAAAAACAAGGCTGACAGACGCTCACCGACGGCCCCAAACTATCTGAAGGGCCGACCGTCAGCTTGGTGTGTCAGGGCCTTTACACAAACACAGATAGTCTCTGCATGCATCAGGGCTCAAGGCTATTGCCATTTTTAGTGACCTTATATTTTGAGTAATTAAGATACTAATAGTAAGTAGTACGCAGTAATACGTCAGCTTAATAATGAAGATGTGACGTGTATACATGTCATGTGTATGTTGTACATTACATTACATTACAGTATAATTTTCCATCCAGCTCAAAGTTGACATCACAAGTTTCCCTTTTGTTTTTCATTCAGGTTCATCTGGTTCTTGATAAGTGGAATCAATTTACATATTTGTTTGTGATGTTGACACGTTTGTCAAACTTTTCACCCCAAAGACAAGTAACTTAATCGGCTTCGCCACTGTCTCTAAAACAGATGCCTGTGTGCACACGAGTAAATGCACCAACTCACATGCAGCGTTTTCTGGTTTCGGCTCTAACTGTGACAGTAATATTTGTATATCAAAAAAAAAAGTGAAAGTTTATATACTTGTTGCCACAATTTGTCAATTACTTACTACATAAGGTAAAGCTCTCTGAAATTATACAGTTTTGTCATTCAGTGTTTTCCAAATAAGAGTTACACTTGTCTAAAATATGACATGTGTTTGTGGCTAAAAACTCTTAAGCCTATTTATTGATTGATTGTCTTATTTAAGAGGGACAGTGGAAATTCATAAACATAACTGTGCCAGTTAAATCAGACTTTATCTATTTATTTATCTCTGTTTGCTTTTATAACATTTTGTACTAGTCATGTATCTGTGGTTCACTTCAGGATGCAACCTGTCATCTGTTTGCACAAACTTAATCTTGTTTCCATTCACTAAGGAAAGAACAGTTGAGGGCGAGACAAGTATTATTTCCACCACAGCCCATTGTCAGTCCCGCGTCTTAAATGGTAACTAATGTTGCTCAAGTTGTCCGCTTGACCCAGCAGCGGTCATTGTTGACATTAGACTCAGATTAGTGCTGGTTTACATAATGGCTGATAACGTGCGGTTGTGTTTGGCCAGGACTCACACACACACATATACACATGTGTCAGAGGGTGGTTAAGTACACCAGAGGTGTGAGGCTCAGGTCACAGAGTTGGTCCAATCACAGCGGTGGTAGCAGGGTCGAGGGGGCGGGGCTAACATGTGCGAGGCGAGAGCTGCTAACTCAAGGCACTTTGACCTTTGACACATTGCTGTCTCCTGGCTCTGTGACACTGTAACCCTCTGACCCAGCACATGAAGAGCTGTGAGTGTTTGTCTCTGCATTTCCTTACAGCTGAAGGAGGGGAAGGTTGTGTCTGGGTTGGGCTGACCAGTAAAATGTTTCTCTCAGGCACTCGCACAAAGAACAGGAACCTGGCAAAGTGAAACTGACCCAGTTCATACATCTGAGTTCAGATATGTGCTGTAGCTGGGTGATGAAATACACTTGCAACACCATGCAGACCCTCCCTTTTCTGTACTGCCTGGCTACGCAAACCAATTCCACTCCACCAATCACCGCTGCTGGAGCCAGGACAGCGACAACCAATTAGAAAGCACCCTTAGAATCGTCTGCACCAATCAGAGGAGCCTGCTCTGAGTAACCTCAGGGGTCTGAGGTATTAAATAATATACATTTACAACATGCATCGGTGGTGTTAAATTGGTATCATTCCCTCACAGTAGACTTAAAATCTCCTTAAAATGCCTCCTTAAAAATTCAATGTACACACACCTTCTACATTCAGATTTACATAAATGCAAATATATTTAGAGTTCCCACCTACGCACCTTCAAAAATCAGAATAATGAGGGAAAGGAAAGAGAGATTCCTAGCGTGGTTGCTGACAGTGATTAATTGTTCCCACATGTTGCTGACGGACAAAAAGGCCTCTGTGTTCCTGAGCTTTGGCTGCAGCTGGTGCACACACACACACACACACACACACACACACACACACACAGCTGGGGCCTGTCTCATGAAGCGAGTGAGGCTATCTTTGAGTCAGTTTGCTGCAAAAATGTAACACGGGTGAACCTGGATAACCGGTCTCATGAACTTTGTCGACCAGTCTTCCCGATCGGCTGAACTAAATCTACTTTGGTTAAAGGAACAGTTTGATATTATGGGAAATATGTGTATTTGCTTTCTTGCTGAGAGCTCGATTAGATTATAAAAAAAAAAAAATGCGAGAGGGCAATGAAAAATGGGAGTCTCCAAGGAAAATCAGGAGGGATGGCAAGTATGAAATATGAAGCTACAGCTAGCGGCACCTTTAATTAACACATTATATCTTGAATGTTTTATTTCGTACAAAAAATATTTCTTGGCCTGGTTCGGTGACCTCCTGCAGACCTTACTGTGAGGTTGCCAGACAACCAGTTTCCCCCCCTTTCCAGCCTTTATACTAAGCTAAGCTAACCGGCTACTGGCTGTAGCTTCATATTTAACCTAAAGATATGAAATCAAAGTAAAGACATTTGTTAGACAAGGGTTGAATCCAAACTTAGCTCACTAAAATACATGTCTACCTTTGAGCGACAGGGCCCAGATAGATGCGTTAATTCAGACGCTCAAATGAGAGAGGATGAGGAGGAGGACGGTACAAAACAGAAAAACTGGAGGGATAAATTAGGTCGAGAGGAGAGAGATAAAAAGAAGTCCAAAAAAATCCCTAAAATTAGCCGGGCAGTGTCAACAGCGCCATTATCCCTTGGAAGGTTGTTGCTGCAAGCTGTGTTAATGTGTGTCTGTGTGTGTTATTTAGCTCTTGTCGCTGCATAGTAGGAGTTATGAATCAGAGCTGCTGCCTCAGTGAGCTGTTATTATTATTAATGGGCTTTGGGAATACCCCAGAGGAGCTACTGTACAGTAGTAAGCAGCATACAGTATCCCACTCACACTGCGATGTCACATGTACACACACAAACTCATATAGAGTGCATACATTCTGCAAAACATAAAGTAGTCATGTTTACTCAATCTTGCTTGAAGCGCTGCTACAGATAATGCTGCTGCATTGATTTCAGCGATTATATCTATTTCAGCTATGAAGCTGCAGGTGTACAGATGTAGGGGAGGAGATGTGATTTAGATTACACAACAAGAAGGAACTCCCCCTTGTGTATTAGGAGGATTTTCCTAATATTTTGTACACAGAGAGCCTTTGGAGACTCTTTTTTTCCACATCTGAGACTGTTTGCTCCCACAGTTCAGTAAGTGAAATATGGAGGCTGTTAGCAAACTCAGGTGTGATTTAAGCAGAGATGGAAAGCGTACTAGAATATTGTACTCAAGCAAGTAATAAAATTAACACCTGCCACCCGCCAAATACAGGGTAGATGTTGGCTGTGGCAGGTACAAATTCAGGTCTCCTGCCACTATGGCAGATGTTTTATTTTTAAACAGTAATTCCTAATTTCAGACCCTGTACTCTAAGTAAAAGTAGTAAAGCAAAAGTACTGTTATTTTAATTAGGGATGCACCGATCCAACTTTTTCAGTCCTGATACCGATAGCGATACCTGGACTTTATGTATCGGCCGATACCGAGTACCGATCCAAAAGCTGTATGCCTCACTGTGTGGAAATGACTGGATCACTCTTTTATGTGTAAGGCCACATCAGGCTTACCTTAAACATTGCTTTCTTAACTTTGTGTCACATGAGCCAAGTATACTTAGACTTTTCTGTATACTTGTCAGTATGAGCCAAGTATACTTAGACTTTTCTGTATACTTGTCAGTATGAGCCAAGTATACTTAGACTTTTCTGTGCACTTGTCAGTATGAGCCAAGTATACTTAGACTTTTCTGTATACTTGTCCGTATCAGCCAAGTATACTTAGACTTTTCTGTATGCTTGTCAGTATAAGCCAAGTATACTTAGACTTTTCTGTATGTTTGTCAGTATCAGCCAAGTATACTTAGACTTTTCTGTATACTTGTCAGTTTAAGCCAAGTATACTTAGACTTTTCTGTGTACTTGTCAGTATAAGCCAAGTATACTTAGACTTTTCTGTATACTTGTCAGTTTAAGCCAAGTATACTTAGACCTTTCTGTATACTTGTCAGTTTAAGCCAAGTATATTTATATGTACTTTTGTTAAATACATAAAAAGTTAACTGAAAGTACACTCTCTTATTTTAAGTTTAAAAGAAGTATAGTAATAGCACACTTGAACAAGCTTCTTTTTGGTAAGGGTACTTCCACTCCTGGATTTAAGAGTAGTTTAATGAACTCCTGGGAAGGTAAATAATACGATTGGTTTTGTCATTAGATACAGTAAGAATCACGGCAGCCAGAAATGAGTTGTGGTCTGCAGGAGACTGGATGTCTACATGAAATGAAGCAAAGGAAATGTCAAAACACAAATGGTTAAAAGGGTCAGTCCGCTAAAATCATAATACAACATATTTTCCACTTGCAGAACCACAAGTGTTTCAGTTTTATTTGCCAGGGTCTCCGCCACTGAGACTTCTGCTCCATCCCAATAATACCATTGGGGTGAATGAAATTTTGTTTATGGTGCTCAAGCCTTTCATAAATTACATTTTAAAAATATATCTAGTACAGGGTTTGTGAGGAAGAGTATGTGGGAGGATCTACTACTACTATGTATACACACACATATACATCACACGTAATACTGATACATAGCAGGCACAGTTTTCTTTCTTTCATCTTGCAATCATCCTCCTCTCACCCTCTTTCTCACCATCACTCACACATTTTCACTTGGCACCTTGTTTTTTTCTTTTTTTCTTTTTATCACTGTCCGTGCTCCAGCTGCAGATGTCCCGTTTCCTTTTATTGCTGCTCCATCACACCGAGTTAGAAATATCTCACCTGACATTTGGGAGATAGGAGCAGTGGCACGGAAAAGAGAAACATTAAACAAGTGGCTTTGTTGGGAGGAGGTGGTGTAGGGATAAAGGTGGTGTAGGATGAAGCGAGGGGAGAAGGATTGATGAAGTGTCAGGTGCTGGCAGGTAAATGTTTACAGCAGCGAGACACGGAAACTCACATTCCATTCATTCTGCTCTCATTCATCCCTCCAAAAGTTGTCTTTTTCCTTTACAAAGTCTATCTTCTGCCAGTATTTACATCTCCCTGGCAGCTGGAAACATTTAGCCAGTGTGTGTGTAAAATGTTCTGTAATAAAGCAGCGTTACGTCATGCCTCCAGAGATGCTTACAGAGGATAAACACTGGTCTCCCTGGTATCTCTTCTCATCTTACCTCATTGCACACATACACTTGGGAAACGTACATTCACATGCACACAGCATTCATGATTAAATGCAACTATCTATGGGTTTGCTAGTGCACAGCAGTGGTCACAAAAAGCACACAGTCCTGCAGAACTTTTGCATTTACAATAGAACACTTAAAGAGCCTGCAAATGCAAAACCGGGCATTTCCATACCACAAAAACACACACATAAATGTGCTCAAAAATACACACTCGCACAGGGTCATAGGTTCAGTTTGGCCCCAGAGATTCAAACTTTCTTTCACTGCCAACGTAGCATTCAGAACGGTAACTTAAGCCTCTCTTTCTCCTCTCTGATTGGACCGCTTTTGACCAGAATAACAATCCAGAGCAAATTGTCTGTAGACTGTTGCCCAGGAAAGACGGGACTGCTTCATGGAAAACAATATTGTGATTCCCACAAAAACTCTGAAGCTGTTTGGAACCCAGAAATCTGTTCTGTTTTAGGGAGTGAAAATATACACGGGATGAAAACAGAGGGGAAAAATGCGTGCATGTTGTGGATGGCGGTTGGGTTGTTTATATGGGAGGATATAGCATAGCTCCAGAGTCCCTCAGGACCCATAAGAGCTATGTGTTTGTGAAACAACAGAAACTGCGGAAGAGGAAGGGGGCATGGAAAGAGAAGGAGGCAAAATAACGAAGTAAACGAGGCCTTCAGTAGGTTGTGGGGCACAAGAAGAAAGGAGAAGAAGAAATGGAAAAAATGCTTGAGACAAAAATCAAATTAACAAGCTCATAACCATGTAATTATCCTTAAAATGCCGTTTTATTAAGGTTTATAGTTATGTTTTCACTGTGGGTTGATATTTGAGAAGGTGACTGAATGTAGGTATGTGTGTATCATGATGCTGTCATACAAGAACCATGAAATGATGTCTTTTTAAGTAACCAGATGGCTGAGAGTGTGTGTTTTTGTAAACGGGGGGGGTTGTCCAGATGCACATGTGCATGGGGTATAATTTACCGTACAGATCAAGTGAAGTTGGTGTTTTGAGTCTTAAATAACCACAAAGCCAGAGCTTACATCATACGATCCTTCTTTTAACCTGCACTAATCGATTAGTGAAGACGAGTAGTGGCTGAGTTGGAATGACGTCCCTACAGTGTAAACATGTTATCTGAATCCTTGATATCGTGCCAATGGATAACCCATAATGTCACGCAACAACACAACTTACAAGATCTACTCTTGTTTAAATAGTGCTGTAGTTTCATGAAATAAATGGTAATTTTCTTGCGGTTTAAATATAACCCAACTTTGTGACATCAATCTAAAATCCCTGTTGGTTCAGTAATGAATCCATCAGATCCTCCTCTCTTCTTGTTCTCTGACTATAACCGTTCTCCATCGGGATTAGCACAGAAATTAATAGTTGGACTGAAATGTGACAAAGGTTATAGAAGTAAGTTCCATCTATAAAAAAAACATGTGAACGTATTCACATTCAAAAGATTTTTATATGGAAAACTGGCCTTTTGGAAATCCTTTTGCCAATCATAACTTAACACTTAACACACTAAAGCTGCCTTCACATGATAAGAGATTTGCTCTTCACTCACTAGAGTCTTGCAGAGGCGAAGCGCAGAGTAGGTATAATGTGCCATCAAAAAGTGCACAAGGAACGCCATTTACTGTGGCAACAACACCAGTTGCAGCTGTTATCTCATTGGTTGTGCTTTGAAAGGTCAGTGGCAACCAAGGTCAAAGTTGAAATGATTTGATCTTGGAGCAAAGCCCTCAGTGGCAAATTCGAATGGTGCGCCACACCAAAGGTAGCGCTTCTGCCTAGCACCGCTCTCCCAATAGGAAAATATGTGATTTTACCACTGATCATGTGATGGCGGCTCAAGAGACTACAGTCTTGTTAGCATCTCTGTGAAGCTGTACTTTAGCATAACAGTGCTTTGAGCTAAATGCTAACTTCAGCATGCTAGCATGCTCACAATGACAATGCTAACATGCTGATGTTTAGCAGATCCTAGTTTAGCGTGTTAGCATGCTAACATTTGCTAATTAGCACTAAAGACGAAGTACAGCTGAGGTTGATGGGAGCGTCATTAGTTTTGCAGGTATTTGGCAGCCCAGATGCACAAAAGGGTGTGTGAATGATACGATAATGCGCAAGGCAAAAGTGTGTAGTTAGAACGCCGTCCTTGCTTTGCGTGTTATATTCACGCCATGTAGTTTGTACTGACTGCAATGTAATGATCTAGAATAAAAGGGGAGAGATACAAACATAGGACTTTCAACCAGGAGACCGGTGTTCGATACTGGGGATTTGTTTTGTAAGTTACATTAGTGACATTTGACACATGTTTTCCGTAGTGATGTTATGCTGTTTCCATATGTATATAAGTTAGGTCGGCGAGGCAAAATGCGACACTGACATGCTTTCCTTTGATGGACAGGCAGGTCTATTACACATATTGGCATGATATCGGGTTGCATTTGGTAGACCAAAGTATTGGACAACTGGAAATGTTGGCCTGATGGTCGTGC
>CAKAOI010050894.1:34656-51200 GCA_916701655.1 Sebastiscus albofasciatus
TGGGAGCGTCATTAGTTTTGCAGGTATTTGGCAGCCCAGATGCACAAAAGGGTGTGTGAATGATACGATAATGCGCAAGGCAAAAGTGTGTAGTTAGACCACCGTCCTTGCTTTGCGTGTTATATTCACGCCATGTAGTTTGTACTGACTGCAATGTAATGATCTAGAATAAAAGGGGAGAGATACAAACATAGGACTTTCAACCAGGAGACCGGTGTTCGATACTGGGGATTTGTTTTGTAAGTTACGTTAGTGACGTTTGGCACATGCTTTCCTTTGATGGACAGGCAGGTCTATTACACATATTGGCATGATATCGGGTTGCATTTGGTCATAGACCAAAGTATTGGACAACTGGAAATGTTGGCCTGATGGTCGTGCTAGAGGAAAAGTCAGGGAATCATCACAGTCACTAGGCTTCTTCCTCTGGGAACAATGAATGTCTGTGCAACATTTCAGGGAAATCCATCCAATAGATGTCGAGTTATCTCAGTCTGCACCAAAGTGGTGGACCGACCAACAGACACTGCCATCTCTCAAGCCTTCTAGTAAAAAGTGTGTACAACTGCTACAGCATCAGTGTAAAATAAGAAAGAGTGTCAGTCTGTGTATATGTAAACAAAGCCAGCAGTGATGCAACAAGTGATTCAACAGGGGTGTTATATGGCAGTTTTAATGTGTACATACATCTCTTTGTTGTGAATAAAACTCTTGATCATTAACAGGGGCTGTCATGTGCACCAGTTCCCCCACAATGGGCCTCTGGGGCTCGCACAAGGAAGCAGCTCAGAGTTGATCAATACGCACCAGACAGACACACATGATCTGACACAGAGCGAGCTCCTTAAGCAGCACAGGGGCTCTTTGTATGTGTCATTCATAATCGAGGAGACGCTTGATTATAGACCACTGTCTCTGTTTTCTCCTTTATGCCCGCAACACAAAAGCTACAGCGGGAACAATGCAGACATCAGCGCTAAGTGCTGCTACACGTTAATGTGTTCCTGTCTATATTTAGTGGATGAACAATTGAAACAATAGGATTTTGCCTTGTTTGTGTGTCTAGTCACCAGAGCAACTGTTTACATTGCTGCAGAATCAGTAGTAGTGGGTGGTTTATGGATCTGTGTTGTTGGACTTAATGAGAGGTATTCATTGAGTGTTGTATTGGTAAAAGGAAAGAAAGAATACAACAAATCAATATTGATGCCAGTCATTGTTTGAGTAATTGTTTCAAAAGGATTTCACACACATCACTTAACGCTGTCTCTTCTCTTTCTCTCCTTTGTGTTACAGAACTCCATCCGGCACAATCTTTCCCTCCACAGCCGCTTCATCCGCGTCCAGAACGAGGGAACGGGGAAGAGTTCCTGGTGGATGATCAACCCAGAGGGAGGGAAGGGTGGCAAGGCTCCTCGCCGCCGTGCAGTCTCCATGGACAACAGCAACAAGTACACCAAGTCCGCCCGTGGCCGTGCTGCCAAGAAGAAGGCAGCTCTGCAGGCCGCGGCCGCTGCAGCCGGCGAAGGCGGCGGAGACAGTCCTTCAGGTCTCTCCAAGTGGCCCGGAAGCCCGACGTCACGCAGCAGCGAAGAGCTGGACGCCTGGACGGACTTCCGCTCCCGCACTAATTCCAACGCCAGCACACTGAGCGGTCGCCTCTCACCCATTCTGGCCAACCCTGAGCTAGACGAGGTGCCCGATGACGAGCCTCCTCTCTCGCCAATGCTGTACTCTAGCCCTGGCAGAGCGCTGTCTCCTGGCAACCCCACGACCAATGGGAAGTCCGTGCCGACTGAGCTGCCCCGCCTGGCCGACCTGGCGGGTACAATGAACCTGAATGACGGACTCACAGATGACCTGATGGACGAGTTGCTGGATAACATCAACCTGGTGCCAACCGTGACGTTGCCGGTCGTTCCAAACGGTTCCTCAGGGTTCAATTTTGTGTCCAAGCCCAACGGGCTTTGCTCACCTCCCTCCACCTCCTCTCCCTCCACCAACTCTTCTTCTAACGGTGGAGTTAACGGTTACAGCAACTCCATCTTCGGCCCCATCACTGGGGTCTCCTCTCTGCGTCCGTCCCCCATGCAAACCATCCAGGAGAACAAGCAGACCTCCTTCTCCAGCATCAGCGTGTCTCGCTTTGGCGGTCAGACACTACAAGACCTGCTCAACTCTGACAGCCACAGCCACAGCGATGTCATGATGACCCAGTCCGACCCGCTGATGTCACAGGCCAGCACCGCCGCCGTCATTTCCCAGAACTCCCGCCGTGGCCTCATGCTCCGTAATGATCCCATAATGACCTTTGGGACCACTGGGGGACTTCAGGGCAGCCAAGGGGAGATAGTTCATAGTAACAACCACAACCAGAGCTCACTGAGGTCTCTAAACGGAGGCCTGAACCTCGCCAACGAGGCTAACGTTCTGGCAAATGCCAAGCAGCAGCTCCTGCTCTCACCCTTGGGAGGAAACGGTTCCTCTTCCATGCAGATCGACACCTCGATCTTCCTAAACGGAACAGTTAGCAGCAGTGGAGGGCTCTTCCAAGACCGTTTCCCCGCAGATCTGGACCTGGAAATGTTCAACAGCACCCTGGAGTGTGACATGGACACCATCATCAGGAACGAACTGATGGAGGCAGACGGCCTGGAATTTAACTTTGACACTCTGGTCAACATGAATGGAGTCGGCAACTTCGCAAGCACCAAGCAGACCTCTGAGAGCCGGGTACCCGGCTGAGAGGGTCAGGCCGGGGAGGAGCAGAGCAGGTGTGTATGTTTGAGAGTTGTGTGGGCGTAAATCATGTGGTATTTGAGCAAAAGTGAGCATATTTAGATGAAGGAATGCCGAGTACAGATCCGATACTAGTGCTCTTTTTTTAGAAAATGTAAAATCTGTAAAGTTATGTGCAGAACTGATTAAGATATGTGTAAGCTTGCATGACCATGCGTGTACCATAAGTGGAAACATTCATACACAAACATCCTTTGTAGCTTTTCGTTACTAGTGTTGTAAACAGATACAAAGACAAATAAAAAAAAAAAGCACTGAACTTCTGTTTCTGTTATAAACCATAATCAGAGTTGATGCTGCACTCATTGTTCTGTGAATCCACATGGAAAAGGTTCTCTCAAGATAATTACATGCCTCTGCAACTCTTCACCAAACCACTTCAACTGTTTTCCCCGAACCAAAGCCGACCTGCTGAACAACGTAGCCTCTCCACTATTTTTTTCCAACTGCAGTTGCTAAAAGTTTGTTTTTAATAAGATATAATATCAGTCCTCGTTTCCTGGGCTGTTCTCATTTATCAACATTTGTTTAACATGTAATAGAATGTATTATATTCATGCACAGTTTCAAAACGACATCTCCACAGAAAGTGCAAAAGAAGTCTGAATCAACTGGAGTAAATCTTTAGAAACATTAGCTAACTGCAAAAGTGAGGTTGCGTCCGAAATTTCATACCGACATGCTATTTAGTACGCTAAAAGAGAATGATGGATTTTTTTGGTTACACGTCTCCAACCGGCAAGGAGGCTCTCAGGAAGTGACGACGTAAATTACTGCTCAGTGCATTTGAAAAGACACACACTACTGTTTATTCACACAAACGTATGAATGATAGTACAGATATTGGGTATGTGAGCATGTGAGTTCGGACGCAGCATTACTGTCAACACTTCTGGTTTCACAGTAAAGCTCTACGTCTGGCTTGCATGTGCAAATGCATTTACTGTGAAAAACATGCAGGAAGTACCAGCTGTAGCTTTAAGCACACTGGCTGCAAATGAGCCGAGTGGAACAAAAAAAATGCATGATCCGATCGGTGCATTCCTGTAGAAACATATGACTTTACAACAGAAAAGATGTTTCCTTGCTTTTAGTAAGTACAAATACTCAGACATAATCATCTTGTCCATTATCTCTCCAGGTCTGAACTGTGTAGTGCAAAAGAAGATCAGACACTCAACATCCTTTTTGCCAAACCTGCCATCAGCACAACGTAAAAAATACGAACCCTGTGTTTACAGAAGACTTCCTCTCGAGAGCTTTACCTTCGCTCCCACACTGGTGAACCATGAACGATCCGACAGACTCTAGAGATACTGCACATCAGCCCTCAAAGCCTCCTGTGAAACAACAACAAACAACAACAAAAGAAACTCACAAATCTTAGAATTATGCAATTTTCCTTTTGACACCCAGTCTGTTGATATCAAAGAGACACTGCTTTATCAGAAGGGGTTTCAGGTGGAATATGAGGACTAAATATCAAGCAAAGATTGAAGGAGGTGCGCGGTGCAGTTTTTTCCGTTGAAGACAAAAAAAAAAAAGTGTAAAGTGAAAAAATCAAGAAGTGATGTGGTGTAAATCTGATCCAGTGGTTTCCTGGGATGTGTTATGTTGAAAAAAAAAAAAAGAATTTCCCTCTGTTCTCACTTAGTGATTTTAAATGTTCAGTGTTTGTTTTTTGGATTTTTCTGTTTTATCATAATTGTTTCTGCATCATACATACATGTCTTTACAAAAAGAATAGGTGTGTTGATGAAATGAAAAGATGGAAATGGAGTATCATACAGTACATGCAGACACACAAACACTCTGCCCCAGTTTGCAAAACTTCAGAACCATTAGAAGTTAAAACTCAACGCCATGCACTTCCAGTTTTGTTCTTATAAATTGTTTCAATTCAATAAAATGCTGCATACTGAGGGTTATATTACAAATAGCTGAATATTACAAAAATATTTGTGTATATCTAACTGTAAAAAAAAATATGGAAAAAAAAGACTAGAGGAAGTCATGGATATTTGTACAGTGCAGGGCAGTGTAAAGTTGAAGAAGCAGGGGGAAAGATTTAGTCTGTCTTCTCTTAGATTTCTTAACTTCTGGTGAGTTCTGTCGAGGTCGTTTATCACTGCGTAATGATGTAGCCAAAATAAAATACCTGTGTCCTATAAGGTTGTGAACATTTCCACACCATTACAGGTGCTATGTAAACAGTGTTGAACCCTGCCCCTGAGAGCAAGCCGTGCATTTTGTTTGTTCGTTTTCCGTTTCGACCTGCAGAAGCCCAAAAGCTGCAGCCACTTGTAGCACGGCGAGGTTGAACCTGTAGACGGCGACGGGGAGGGGAGGGGAGGGGAAGGGGCGGGAGCAGGGTTTTAGGCTCATTCCTCTAGAAGCCATTTGTTTCTCGAGTAAAACAATAATAAGCTATCTCTGTATATTGCCAAATTACTTGAAACAGACAGTAGGATATGCTGGCAGCCAAATCACACACACACATATATTGCACACACATAGATAGAAGAAATAATACCAGGGATCTGTGTTAAGCTCTGCTGTTTTCTTGTCAAGAGCTTGTGGGGCTTCTTATGCATATATAGAATCACTCAGGGGGGAAAAGGGAGGCTTCCCGTTTAAGTAACATCAAGTCACATTCTAATGGTATTTTAACATTTCTTGATAAAAAAACAAAAAAACAGTAATGCTTTGTGTTTGTGAACTTGTAACCTGTGAACTTTTTGGCCGTCAAGATGAAGAAGGAAGATAAACGTCAGGGTTCACGCGGTCTGTTATGTTTTGCCGTCATAGCTTTTTTTTTTTTTTCCTCTTGTCGGACTCGCATACACACACACATCCCCCTCCCCTCATGGACACGCCTGGTGCTCCTGCAGGTTACTTCCTGTATCTCCTGAATACATGTTAATGTGTGTGTTTGTCTGTGGAGTTTATTTCCGTTTGAATTAATCTCACGAGGACGTGTAATCCCTCACTATCCCTCATGGTGCATACAGCACAGCCGACTGTATGCATGTATGTATTTATGCATTATGAATTGTGTGAAATGCATATATACTCGCTGTATGTCCTTATATACTCATGTAGTACTTGACCCTTGGATTTTTGTGATACCTCTGAAGGTAAAGTTGAAGAAATAATGAACAACGCCCGGTAGGAGGGAACACTGTTACCAGCGATTTACTTATTGAACCAGATTTTTTTGAAAATGGTGGAAAGCACCGTTGTTGTAGCATCTGGACGCCCCTGGTATCCCTTCTGTGTCTGGGATAGCGACATGAAGTGTGTGTCCCGCTGTGTAAAATAGTGTACAGATGTGTGTATATCACTTTGAGGCCAAGGCAGAGGAGCGTGTGTGTGCATGGTTGGCTAGAATGATCTACCGTGCTATCCGAGGTTTAGTGCATGACCTAGCTGTACCCCCTAGACCCTTCCAATGGTGCCGTCCTGCGACAGAAATTGTAACACAGCGAGGAACCCTGTGTCTTTATAGCACTCAAACACACTTTTAAAATCAGGGCTTACAGAGCAGCATCCTCTCGCATTAATGGGTTTATTATTACAAGTGTGTGTACATCGACAGACACAGGGAAAGCCTCCTCATTTTACGGACGTTCCTCGGCTTCACACTTGTTTTATTCCACGTGGAGCACAGCAGGTTCACGTCTCGGTGCTCTCGGTGAGCGTCACAACTTTGACGGTGGTTAAAGCGTCATCTGATAATGAGCTGGAATTTCACATCTAAAATTTCCAGAGCATGTCTTTTGGCAGGGGGGGAATCCTGAGCCATCCCCTGAACTACTAAGCATTTGAATTTACTGACCGTACGAAATAATAGGAGAGCTTTACTCGTCCTGTGAAGAAGACTGACAAGGTGAATCCAGGGAGTAATCCTTTCTATTTAAAGAGGGGTTATCGATCCTTGATAAAACTGCAAATCTCAATCGCAGGAAGGTGCTCCTTTACATTTTGTACATTCAGTGTAAAATGTTTTGGCTCTTTGGGGAGATAGTTTACACTTAGTCATAGTGGAGCAGGCCTTCCACACAACCACTCAGTGCTTCATTCAGGCACAGATCATCTCCTCTTGTGCCCGACACACACACACACACACACACATACACACACACACCTGCAGCACAACACGTGCAAGTTTAAAGCTAAGAAAAGCAAAAAAAAAAAATAGAAGAAACATACCACTAGATACCTTAATCACCTCTTGGACGTTTCCTTTTCATTATCTTCTCTTGGACCTTTTCCACCCTGGTTTAGAGGCCCAGGCCAGCTCCCCTCCATACGCCCTCTGAACTTTGCCCTTTGAACTTTGCCCTTTATTAATCTTGCTTCTTCTCGACTTGATGTTAGTGGGTATTTTTCCTGTGTATTCCATTTTGAATTGTAATCTAGTTTGTATAAGAAATGGTGCGCATGTAAATAAAGCTTGGTGAGGCTCCACACCCTTTCCATGTGTGTGTCTTAAATTATTTTATTGCTGTAAATAGGGCTGTCAATAATTCAAATATTTAATCACAAATAATCACAAATTAATCGCACATTTTTTTATCTGTTGAAAATGTACCTTAAAAGGGAGATTTGTCAAGTATTAAATACTCTTATCAACATGGAAGTGGACAAATATGCTTGATTTATTCACTGTATGTTTATATTTATTATTGGAAATCAATTAACAACACAGAACAATGACAGATATTGTCCAGAAACCCTCACAGGTACTGCATTTAGCATAAAAAATATGCTCAAATCATAATATAGCAAACTCAAACCCAACAGGCAACAACAGCTGTCAGTGTGTCAGTGTGCTGTCTTGACTATGACTTGCCCCAAACTGCATGTGATTATCATAAAGTGGGCATGTCTGTAAAGGGGAGACTCATGGGTACCCATAGAACCCATTTTCATTCACATATCTTGAGGTCAGAGGTCAAGGGACCCCTTTGAAAATGGCCATGACAGTTACTCGCCAAAATGTAGCGCACGTTTGAAGCATTATTTAACCCCGTTTCAAGCTAGTATGACGTGGTTGGCACCAATTCATTCCTTTGGTTTTCTAGTTTCATATGATACCAGTATCTTCACTCTAGCTTTAAAACTGAGGTACTAGATTGGAGGTACACAAATGCCTAAGGGCCGCTGTTAACAGCTCATACAGCCACGAGAGGAATTTTCAGCCCAGCTAGCAAAACGTTGCAGCTCTCGTCTGCCTTACATGTGCTGCTAATTCACAAGTTATCCTGCCAAGTGTTTTCCAAAATAGTGAGTGTGTTAGAGCGCTGGTGCATGAACAGATTTGACCTCACCCTCCCTCCAGGAGATAAATCTTATTCTCATGTCAGTCTAAACAGCAAAACAACTCTGTGTTCCTCTTAAGTTCCTGGAAGTCCTCTTGCACAATGTTTGTTTTGTGCATTAAATGAGAGCAGACGTACAGCAAGCCCCTGATACCTGACACTGGGCTGGGTGCTTTTCCTCAGTTGTTGCGAAACATAAAAGGGAGCGGGAGAGGCGGAATAGTCAGAGATGGGGGGTCACTTACATGTCGGAAATTTCCCTTAGGCCTCTGCTACAAATATTAACACAGACCCTGGCCGGGCTGCTCTGCAGACACTCTTCTTATTTCCTTTCTTGCCTCCCTCCTGTTGAGAACAGCCGATAGGCCGCTTTCCTCCTCAGCCAGAGGTCAAGCCTGTTATCATAAAAAGATTACTCCAGATTATCCTAAAAATGTAAGGGCATCTTAAGGGGTAGTTGACATGAGACTGAAATATTCTTTTAAGGAATCTTCTGCATTTATGGGAACTTTAATATTCTGTTTTATCTTCTGTAGAGAAAATGTGGTGCACCCCAAAGCTGGCTGTCACTATATCACAAAAAACATACAAATACAAAGCACAAAACAGATAAATTACTAACTCACTACATATTTTTTAACTTACATATTAACTTGGGCTGTCAAAGTTAACACGATAATAACATCCAGTCAAAGTCTGATTACTTCTGGTTTTGCACGGGGATAATTTGGTTAGGTAATGTGGACTCATGACTTCAGTATTACTGAAATCCTAGCTACAGCACTGCTAGCTATTCATTATTACTGTTTTATGTCACACAACATTATAAACATTATGAACACCCAAGTAGTAAAATTACATTCACTTATTAAAAAGTTCAATTAGAGCATCTGCCTCCACCCACATGTATAGGATGCTCCATATTATGAACATCCAATTACAGATCTTCAGAGTGCTGTATATTCAGAGCAGCACTTGTCAGAGTAAAAACCAGCCTGAATGATTTGTGAAACTTGAGCGGTGTCGTCATATACAGTACGGTACATTCATAACCACACTGTTTGTCATTGCTGCCAAACCCAGGACACGCATCAGGTACTTTAGGTCTACCAATGTGGCCCTTTCATTTTGTTCTCAAATACACAAAAGAACCTCAAACAAACACAAAGTCCTCTCTGTTTGCTTGGTATCTTCAAGAAGAGGAGACGTTTCAGAGAGGATAAAAGAATTTGAAAGAAGAAAATCCACTGTGCTCTTCCAAACAGACGTTGCCAAAGCTCAGGGTTGACTGCAAACTCCAAAATACTCCAACATGCTTTATGACTGCAGAGAGCAGGCTCGCCACAACTACAAATAACAAACCCACATTTCAATAGCAGTTCCCAGTCAGCTGGTCACCTGACCTGACTGCATGTCTGGCCTGGCTGCAGTCACACCAGTCCATGCGAGGTCACTGAGGTTACTGGCTGGCTGGAACCTCTTCTGTGTTTTCTCAACTTATTATAGAGCAACTACATGAAGATTCAGTGATTTTGAGCCTTACCCTAGCGTGATGATGGGTATTATTTTTAGCTTTAAATTGACAGGAAACTTAATGTGGCTTTCAAATTTACATTTTATATAGTTAAGGCATTCCAAAGCTATACGCTCATGTCGTTTTATACAAAATAAGCAACAATCTGTTGTGTCTGCTCGATGTCTCGCCGGCTGGTTTCGTGTCATGTCATAACTAACTGACTGTGTCTATTTGTTTGCCCGCCGTATTCGTCTCCACCCACATTTAGGTGTTTTACTTGCCTCCGCCTTGTTCAATGTCAGCGGAATCCTGTTTTGTAAATGTCATCTTTGTTTTAATACGGGGAGCAATTAACCTGCGTACTCACTGTGTGCCACCAGATATCAACTCATGGTTGATTCAACTGAGAAGTGTTCAAAGTGTGAACAAGTTACAGTGTGCGTTAATGCACTGGTTCACAACCTGGGGGTCCCGACCCCCACTAGGGGTCGCCACAGCTTCAGAGGGGGGGTCACAAAGTTTTTTGTTTTTTTTCATTAATAATAAGAATACATTTTATTTCGTGGCGCATTTCAGGACACCTTACAAACATAAAAGAAATACTCTAACAGATAAACACAGCCACACACAACGAAAACACCAGCAGAGCAAACATAACAAGAGACATTTTAGCAGACATGTATGAGGGGGAATAAAACAGTAACGATGTTAAGATATAAACTTTAAAAAATCTCACAGGATAAGGGCACAGTGAAGACCTGAACACGAGCTATAGTCACAGAGCCTTCCCTCTCTGCTAAACAGCCTCGTCCTGCATTGGAAAAGTATGCAGTTAAAACAACCAAAGAGCTACTAAAGTGCTCCAGAGATGACGGATTTTTGTAGGCCAACCAGGAAGTTAGCATCAACAATGGGATTTTTCAACTGGGTTTTGGATTATTGCTGAAAATAAGCTCTGTGGCAAACACACGTTTATGATACTTACACATTTTGTTCAGCAAGATAATCTGGTGTTCATTTGTAATCTCAAAAAAGAACACCACTTTCATGATTTTTGAAGTGTGAATGCAATCGCTAGAAGTAAAAAGCTAACGTTGGCTATAAACTTCACCACGGTCGCTTGAGCTTGAGTATACAAAACGACGCTGTAAAGGCGGACGAGTCGATGTGATGATGTTTAGTAGTCTCATTTAGCCACTTGTTAGCAACCGCCTTTTTTAAGACACGTTGAGGGTTAAAAGTTCACGAGTGGGGTTTTTATTAATGCATTTTATGTCATAGAACAAAACGTTAAAATCTCTTAAGCTTGTGTTAACCACAGACTTTATTTCAGGCATCTAAATAAAAACCCATTCAAGAAATCCTTTAACTTCTAGACGAGGGAACCAGAAGTGCTAAAATGCTAACTCATTTCTGGGTTTTAGGACTCATTCCTGTAGCACTCTATAAAACAATGGCGAAGCGTCAGGGAGAAAAAAAAGATGCCTTTTAAGTATGTATGATTGTAAAAAAATATACATAATACAGATGGAGAATTGTATTAAAAGTTCCTAAAATAACAGGAAAACCATCTCTGATGCAATTTTCTCCAGAAATAATCGGCTCAAAATTCATCCTAATCGCTCGTCTTACACAAACTTCACTACTGCTCTCTACTTGGGATAGTTGTCCAGTTTATCACTGGTTCTGTACTGTCATTATTAGGCATTGAATATATTATGAAATATCCATAAAATATGTCACTTAGTCAGTTTACTCGATGGTAGAAAAGGGGATCCTTCAGGAAAAAGGTTGGGAACCACTGTGCTAATGTACTGTTTGAGGGTGTGTTTACATTATATATCACCAATGTCCTCACATCTCCACACTGTTCAGAGATTAACATCAATTGTCACCTGACAGCAACACCGGTGTTTTCGTGTGAGCTAGCATTTACCGGTGTGTATGCCAACTCTCGTGTCAGATTGGGATGTAAGTCTACCTAAAAAGGGAGTGGTGTGGTCCTTTGAGTGCCATGTGAGTCTTCCCAAACACAAGCGTGTCTTTGTGTTTACTTATTGTTCATAGCGTGCAGCGTGTAGTATCGTGAGTCAGCAATCCGCTTACATAACATGCCTGCAGCTGACTCACACTAAAAGCCTTTAAACCATTAAGCGAGGACACTAGCAGGTGTCTGTGGGCATTCGGTACATGATAGTGTTGCCAAACATACATCATATCTACTGTAGCATATAAAATGAATTAGAATTAGAGCTTTTTATGTGTCGTTTCATTTGGTTTGTCACCTGAAGAAGCAACTTCCTACACTGATAATTACACTGACTTTCATGTGACTTCATTCATTGTTAATCCTGTCCCTGCTAACCTCTGATTGATCATTTTTTTCTCTAACCTGTGGAAACTAACACTCATCAACAAGCACAACAACAACATTTCACTTCCAGAACACATCTGAGATACAGGCGGTGATTCAGAGGTCTGGAATCAGGTTAACGACGCACTGAGCTGTAGCTCGTCAGGTATTATGTTATATTATCCAGGACTGTGAGTCATAGTTTCATCCATTGTGACAGCTATATGACCACAGAGGAAGACATGCTATCACCTGACAAGGTCATTGTCAGGTGATTGCACGTCTTGTGTGTGTGTTGCAACATGTCTTCCTGGTCTGACAGGTTATTGTCTACTGAGTATGACTGCTCAATTTAGAAAAAATATCCAATTGCGACTACTTTGACTGCAATTGTGATCATGATTTGCGGTGTTAGAGGATGTGATAATATTTGCATCATTATTCTTATTTTCATTAAAAAACATTAAAATGATTATGGTGTGATTTGATCTCTGCAGCACCACAATATTTAATTTAAAATGGTGTTTTGACACACATTTCACCTTTAACAAACATTGCGATTTCCTCCTCATCACCTACCATTTGAATATTGCAGTAGGCCGTATTGCAATTTCGATAAAATTTGGATTAATTGTGCAGCCGTACTGAGGTGATCGTTCGGACATCTGGCAGTATTCAAAAAAAACATGAGATTTAAGAAAATGTAATAAAGAAATTAAGAATGAGGAATCTCTAAGACAGTGTACCGCCATAATAAGCATTATAATGTCTTGTAATAAATCCACCTCTAATCCTGTCTCAAACCTCATGACTTAGTCTTCTGATCCCAGTCCACTCACTGATGGACCCCACCTTTGAGTTTAGCCATGTATAATGGATACAGTATGACCAACCTGAGACTGAACTTTGTTTGAACCACAACAAAAGGCTTAGGTATTAATACTCTTACCATTTGAACAAGCAAGAAGACAGACTGCTGCCAGGCCAGACTGGAGGGTGAGGAGTCACTGTGGCCTCCAGTGCTATTAGTCATAATGACAGGTTGGGCGACAAGTTGGTCCTGACATGAACATGAAACAGCTATAAACAGAGTAATAAGTGGCAGGTAGTATGTCGTATTTTTCCACCATTTACCTATCTCTCTCTTTGTCTATCTATCTATCTATATATCTATCTATCTATCTACCTACCCATCTATCTATGCATCTACCTACCTATCCATTTGCGTATCCGTCTATCTCTCTCTCTATCTATCTATCTATCTATCTCTATAAATCTCCATCTTTTCTCTCCACATACACACACAAGTGGAGACACTCGATGCCGTGCACAAATGCACCGACTGGCTAATGAGAAGTGAGTCATCAATATGTGGTGTGGGGTTCAAAGTGTAAACAAGATGGAGATGTGATGGATCTGTTGAGATATGGCCATTAGTGGGCTCCTCATCCCCCCAGCACCGACACTGCCCCGTTGATGGATGTGGTAGAGCTTCTCTTAATCTCCAGAGCTCGCCTGATCTCTATACCTTATCTGAACTCGCTGCTACACACACACACACACACACACAAACATGCACATGTACTAATTGCTGCTGGCCACACGAGGACGAATCCAAGACAGGAGGGGGAGACCTGAGAACTGAGCAGCCGTAAACGATACTTCAATGTGTGTGTGTGTGTGTGTGTGTGTGTGTGTGTGTGTGTGTGTCTGTGTGTGTGTGCATGCGCGCGCTAAGTGCTGCAGTGGAATGATGTCATCTCTGTAATGGCACACCGGCACAGAGCGGTTGAGCATTGTCCCGCAGCACCTCCATTCACAAGCTGTGATCAGCGTCATCACAGCAGATTATAGCTCCGACTCACAGCCTGACAGATCGCTTCACACTGCACAGACATTTTCTAATTACACATTCACAATGTGCATGTACAAACAGACAAAAAAAACCCCAACAGATTAACACATATTGCTCGCTGTAATGTGGGAACAATCGCCACGCAGAATAATTTACGTAATCGCAGGCCTTTCTCTTCCGTTTCCTTTTGAGATTCGCAGTATGTGCATCCATATGGGCACATCGCAAGTACGAACGTGTGAGGATGTGATGCACGGTATCGGCGTGAAAAGTGATAGGCAGAGGTGAGGTGCAATGACAGAAATAGAGATATGAGAGGAAGTGAGAAGAAATGGTTAGTAGAAAGAAGAGGGAGAGAGAGACAGAGGTGGCAAAGTGTTGAAACTGGCATATTTTAAAATGATAATATCAACATTAGAAGTGCTGTAGTGAAATATGTACAGCCGAGCCTCTCCTGTGTCTGCCCTACGTAATCAGAGCCCTTCAGCTGCTCCAAAGTACTGAATACTAGAGACTCTCACAAGGACAGCAGCATCACCTTGGTCGGTGCCGTCACCCCCTCCTTTTCTTTCATCTTCACCGACCTCTGTGATTCTCTTATGAATTTTTTTGAGGAGAATTTGGAAACACTTCATTTTACAGGTCTGCAAATTTCATGGTAATTAGGTAATAATTATATATTTACCTCAAAAATTATCTTATTTATTATCAAAATTATTCAATAATTATATGCCAAAGTAGCATATAATTGTTAAAATAGGGCCGTTTTGGAAAACCAAAACTAATAGAAGACACTTCTGATCAGATACAAATCTCACCGTTGTGTGACTTATTGTCTACACAAATGTAACCTAGTAGCTAATGTCATGATTTAGGGAGTTTTTTAAGAAATTTCAAATAAGTTATTTGCTAATTATTATCTATTTATCAGCAGATATGGAAATAAAACATATCAATTAACTTTGTATTCTTTTCCTGGTAATGTATTAAATAAATTACCAGCTATCGGGAAATAGCGGAATATAATTATTAAATAATGTTTATAATAAAGTAGTTTTCGATAAATTTTGAGGTAAATATTGGGTTTTTTTGGCAATAATTCCAAAGAAATTTCAAATAGTTGCTAATTATCACCTAATTACCATGAAATTTATGGAGCTGTAAAATGAAGTGTTCCCGAATTTGGTCCATTGCTTTCTCTAGCTGTCCATACCAAAAGTATTTTTTCTCTCTTTTGATTGTTTATGTGGTTGTTTTGTGGCCTAGTATACTCTGTGCTATGTTAATTATGTGTTATTGTGGGCTCATTATGTTTTGTGTTCTGCTGTCGTGGTTTGAAGTCATAGAAATTCAGAACTATTCAAGTGAACTAACTTTTCTGGACATTACATAACGGCACTTCAATAAAAATATAAATTTATATTTAACATAAACACATTTGACTTCTCATGACAACTCCACCCGCTGATGGAGACCATAGGACGTGGCTAAAAGCTCTGAAAAAGGTTGGTAAGTGGACTTTGAGCTACAACCAGTATACCCAAAGTAAAGCATAAACTTTTACGCTCAAAAGTTGACATACTTGCATACAACTGCTTCTCTAGTAGTTTTGCATAGCCAGATGTATCTCCACATCACTAAAGAAAGGTCTGGCTCCACAAATTATCATTCTGGTATAAGGGGGAAGAAAGCGCTATTTCTTTAAATCAATCACAATCATCTTGGGTGGCGCGATGCACAGGATGCAGCGACGGTGCCCTGACAAAATAGATAACGCAGATAGCGGAATGGGAGGAGAATGCCGGCTGAAATAGGCAGCCAATGATAGGCTTATACCCGCAGTCTACATCCTGTGAGTCAGACTACGTCTCTAGTGTTAAAGCAAATAAATAAAACACCTCAATTTAAAAACTTATTGTACAATTAAACATATTGTATAACTAGAGACCATCTTGAGATGAGCTCACATTAGCCGCAATGCAAATCAGGTCAGGGACGTAAAGTGGGGGGCCAATGCCCCATTTCCCACCTCCTATCCCCCTACTTCCGCCGCCCTTCCTCGGACCACACTCATCTTCCAAAGCGGCCTTCATTTTAATCTCAACTTTACATCTGTAAAGTTTCTTGACTGCATCTTGTACCGTTGTGACGCTATCGCAGTATAAGCACTGTATAAGCGCAGTGCAGAGCAGTGGCCGTGAGCTAGCCAGTGAGGCATGCTCACATGCACTAAAAGCACGCACGGGTGGCCCGGCTATGTCAACAAAGCACAGAGAAGCTCACATAGAAAACACACACAGAGGGAGAGAGACTCCTCTGTATCTTTACATTGCAGTTTACATAGTTGTTTGCTGCTATATTAATGCTCTGGATATGAAATAGTTTTTCTATAAGTATTCCCTGCCGGTCCCTTGTTTCAGCTGTTACATTTAAATAGAGAATTAACATAGGTACAAAATAAAGAGGGATAAGAATTAACAACAGTAATGGACTGTGGCATTACTAAACAGGGTGATTCATTTGTTGATACACGTCAAGCAGAATTTGAAACTGGCTGATTTTGACAAATATTTAAAATTATAATTCTTTAAACAGCCACATGTTGCAGCAAATTGAACAAATTGACGGACATATACTGTATTTCCAAAGTGTCATTGACTTTCATAAAGGAAGCGATATTTCAAGTGTAGGTGTTCT
>CAKAOI010050895.1:0-12716 GCA_916701655.1 Sebastiscus albofasciatus
CAACCAACTCCACCAAATACAACCAAATACAACCAACTCCACCAAATACAACCAACTCCACCAAATACAACCAACCAACTCCACCAAATACAACCAACTCCACCAAATACAACCAACACCACCAAATACAACCAACTCCACCAAATACAACCAACTCCACCAAATACAACCAACCAACTCCACCAAATACAACCAGCATGTTGATAAGAGTATTAAATATTGATAAATCTCCCTTTAAAAGGAACATTTTGAACAGATAAAATGTGATTAATCCCGATTAAATATTTGAATTGATTGACAGCCCTTATTGTTATATTTTGATTCATTAAAAAATGTTTGATTAATCGTCACTGAATGTTATTTTACCATCTAAAGTATGTAAAGTATGTCAACGTTAAGCGGTCGGAGCTGGAAGTATTCCTTATGTAACTGTAAACAAAGACTCAGGAGGAGGAAACATCTGGACCTCTGCGTGTTCTCCATGACCCACTCACCTACGCTGACATCATCACGTCATTCTCCTTCACGTGTGTGCACGCTCGTCATATAATGAGATTCCCAGACGGAGACCTGATTGTGCTTTCCTGCAGGAATGTTGTTTGTCTGCATGTTGACGTCCATGTTGGATCAACACCTGCTGAAAATCATTTATTAATATCATCTTTATATGATCAATAAAACAGCCAGGCGTAGAAATTGATCCATATTCACTCTACAGGATTATTCTTATTATTTTCCAGATGTTTATAGTTTAGCTCCAGCTTGCTCCTGTTGTGGTTGTTCAGGACTTTATCTCTTCCTCCACCCGCTTTGTGTTTATCTGCATCTTGATGAGTCAGTCAACAGACCGACCCCCCCAGATAAATACCAGAGGTCTGATTCAGCCCCTCCAGTCTAAATCAGGCAGATGGAGCGACTTCATGACTCAAACTAACAGATTGAGTGTGATTACAGGAGGTGTGGTCCAGCTTTAATCAACACGCATCGCTGTCTCTGCAGTAAACATTAACAGTCTGTCTGCTGCACCGACCTCAGTACAGGATGCTGGTTCGGGTGTATTTCTATTTCAAATCTGAACAGGACGAAGTAAAAGAACTGATCTCTGCTTTGCTTCTAGGCCTGAATGTTTAAGATTAAAACTCACGCGATGCATGTTCTGAGAGAGAGCAGCCAATCAGAGATGAGGATTTAACACACATGTGCCATATTGTTCATTGTTTAAATTAAAATTGTAATAAATAGATAAATAAATTTCTCTCTATAAATAATTAAATATGCCATTTAATGAACAGAAATAATATTAAAAATACATGTAGCCATTAATTGATAAAATATAACAAATTGTAATTTGTTTTAATATCTATTTATCTTCGTATAACTTCCCCTATCTATCTACTCTTCTATTTTTTAAAATGAATGAATGAATGAATTAATTTATTTATTTGTATTTATTTTTACACATATTCATTTTTATTTGTGCATTTATTTATATATTCATTATTAAATTGTATGTATTTATTTATGTATTTATGTATTTATTTATGCATGATTTTCTCTGCATTAATAAATAAATATAATATTATTTTTAATTTTATTTTTGGTTAATTTAATGGCATATCTATTTATTTATCGAGTTATTTATTTATTTATTATTTTGGCAGGTTCCGTCCTCCATACTTCCACTCTATGCGAGCAAAGGGTCGAAAAAAAACATGTTAGCAAATTATCATTTTCACTGTATATACAGTATAATATATAAAGAAATCAATAACTAATGATTAAATATAGGGAATTAATAAAACACAAACACAAACTGGAGCTAAATGCTAACAGCAGCATGCCGACCACAGCCATGCAGGGTTATTACCGTACACTAAATTTCCTTTTCTTGTGAAGAAGCTGATGAAGAGGAATCGTGTTTGAGCGTGACCTAATTTAAAGTTTGAACAGGAAGTAGTTAGATATCTATCTTTCTTTAAAAAAGGTCCCAGAATGCTTTGCTCCTGATGCTTCTCTCATCACAGCGCTGACACACATATAGGATGTGAGTGTCGGGTTGACTCAGGCTATCCGTGTCTCCGGTGAGGCCACTTAGAGCAACAAAAACAGAACGAGAGTTGAGTTGATTTTTCAACGACACAGTCGGAGCACAATGGAGCGGATCAACATGGCCGCCGCCTCCTCTGTGCGGAGCGCATCCTGTGCGTGTTGTTGAAGACAGAAAAACAGCTCAACATGTCAGTCAGACACAGAAAACCATGCCGGTTGAAGAACGGAAAAAATATGTCACAGTTTCATGAGTCGTCTGCACTTTAGACACACTACTGGTGAAAAGTTAGTAACCTGCTGCCGGTCAGATGAGTGAGAGGACGACTCGATATGTCTGAATGCTCTTTCATGCTTTTAGCATGTAGAAAGTCCTCTTAGATGTTATTTAGTTTAATACACGGAGAACAAACGCTTGAACAGTTGAATCAGAACAGAAGAAATCCGCAGTCATTGCTAAAAGAAACTGGAGGCTGAGCATCAAAGTTTGAGCAGATTTAAACAGGAACAGCTTCCTGTTTCAGTGTCATCGTCACAATAGTGCAGCCTAGAACAACACATATTACTCACATATTATTCAGATATTTTACACACATTTTTCGGACATTTTTAACAATTTCTTTTGAAATATTTTACTAATATTTTTCAGACATTTTTCTCATATTTATTGGATATTTTTCACTACATCTTTTTCACATTTTTAACTAAGACTTTTCGGACATTTCTAAGAAATTTTTCACATATTTTTGGGACATTTTTCAAAGAATTTTCACATACAGTATCTGCTTTTCTCATCTATTTATTTTGTTTAATCCATTATTTATTTGTATTTATGTTTACACATATTCATTTTTATTTGTGCATTTTTTTATATATTCATTATTAAATTGTACAATTGTATTTATTTATGTATGCATGATTTTCCCTTTGTATTAATAAATAAATATAACATTATTTTTAATGTTATTTTTGGTTAATTAATGGCATATCTATTTATTTCAATTCAATTAAATTCAATTTATTTTTGTATAGCTCAAATCACAACAGAAGTTATCTCAAGACGCTTTATTTATTTGACTTTACTTATTATATCATTTATCGAGTAATTTATCCATTTATTATTTTGGCAGGTTCTGTCTTCCATACTTCTTCCATAAAGTATACTTTGGGGAAATATACTTGAACTTTACTAAAGTGTACTTCATAAAATAAACTACTTTTTTTGTAAGGGTACTCTCACACCAGTGCGTTACCGTGCGTAATGTGCGTAACCGTGCGTAAAAGTGTGTTGGATGCTGCTGCTCCTGTAGACCCCCCCTCCCCACCCCGTCCTCTTCTGATTGGCTGAGGCAGAGATGCCTTTAGGAGCTGATTGGCCCAAAGTTTCTCGGTTGTGTTCTGATGAGACCCTCATAAATGAGAGCTCGGAGCGCACGCACCCAGAGGTGAGGCTGAGCGCGCACAGAGCATCGCTGTAACCAAGGAGACGCTTTAACATCAGGAGGACCATCAGGACTATACCGAACCGGAACCATGCTCAGTGCGTGTCTGGAGCTGCTGGGTCTGGGTCTGAGCCTCTCTGGCTCTCTGCTGGTGATGGTGGCATGCGGGCTGCCCATGTGGAAGGTGACCGCCTTCATCGAGTCCAACATCGTGGTGGCTCAGACTATGTGGGACGGTCTGTGGATGTCCTGCGTGGTGCAAAGCACCGGACAGATGCAGTGCAAAGTCCACGACTCGGTTCTGGCTCTGTCTCAGGACCTGCAGACGGCCAGAGCCCTCACCATCATCTCCGCGGTGCTCGGTGTGGTGGCTCTCTCCGTCACGGTGGCCGGAGCGCAGTGCACCAACTGCATCCGAGAGGAGGAGGTGAAGAGGAAGGTGGTGCACGCTGGAGGAGTCCTGTACATCCTCAGTGGACTCCTGGTGCTGGTTCCGCTCTGCTGGCTCGCCAACAACATCATAGTGGACTTCCACGACCCGCTGGTACCGGCGTCCAAGAAGAGGGAGATCGGAGCGGCCATCTACATCGGCTGGGCGGCTACAGGGCTGCTGCTGCTGGGAGGGACGCTGCTCTGCTGCGCCTTCTGCTCTGGAGTGAGGACCAGCAAGACCTTCAAGTACGCACCCACCAAGATCACATCCATCACCTCCAACGGGGGGGTCGAGAAGAAGTACTATGTATAAACTCAAAGTCCACTTTTATGTTTTTTTTGGGGACTTTTGTTTTTTGGAGAAACTTCTGAAAGTTTGACCTGATTTGATTCGAGATTCAGGAGTTTTATTGGTCATTCAAACATTCATTGGTTGATTAGTATGGAGGACAAAACATGCCACAATCAAAAATAGATAAATAAATGACTCTGTAAATAAATATGCCATTAAATTAACCAAATGTAATATTAAAAATAAATGCAGGCATTAATTAATTGATAAAATGTGACGATTCTATTTTAATTTGCTCATTTATTTATGCAAAGGGTAAATCTTGTACTCCATCAAGTACGCGCCCAACGAGACCGTCACCAGCACATCCAACTCGGATCGAATCTGCTAGTGAAGTCTGGTCATTAAAACAGAAGTTTATTTATGCTCCTAATGAGGTTTTAATCTGCTAGTGATGCATCACAAAGCCACTGCTAGTGAAATCTGGTAATTAAAACATTCATTGGTTGATTAGCATGGAGGACAAAACCTGCCACAATCAAAAATAGATAAATAAATGACTCGGTAAATAAATAAATAAATAAATAAATACACCATTAAATTAACCAAATTGGAGAAACTTCTGAAAGTTTGACATGATTTGGTGCCAGAAGATGCTGATGAGACTGATGGAGCTCATTCTGAGCACAGAGTGGGTGTAACAGAAGTTTATTTATGCTCCTAATGAGGTTTTAATCTGCTAGTGATGCATCACAAAGCCACTGCTAGTGAAATCTGGTAATTAAAACATTCATTGGTTGATTAGCATGGAGGACAAAACCTGCCACAATCAAAAATAGATAAATAAATGACTCGGTAAATAAATAAATAAATAAATAAATACACCATTAAATTAACCAAATTGGAGAAACTTCTGAAAGTTTGACATGATTTGGTGCCAGAAGATGCTGATGAGACTGATGGAGCTCATTCTGAGCACAGAGTGGGTGTAACAGAAGTTTATTTATGCTCCTAATGAGGTTTTAATCTGCTAGTGATGCATCACAAAGCCACTGCTAGTGAAATCTGGTAATTAAAACATTCATTGGTTGATTAGCATGGAGGACAAAACCTGCCACAATCAAAAATAGATAAATAAATAAATATGCCATTAAATGAACCAAATATAATATTAAAAATAAATGTAGGCATTAATTAATTGCTCAAATGTGACAAATTGATAATTCTGTTTTACTTTTCTTATTTTATTTATTTATTTACTTATTTATTTATTCATCTATGCAAAAGGAAACATCATGCAGAAATAAATAAATACAATTCAATAATGAATAAATTAACTTAAAATAAATGCAAAAATAAATAAATATGTCATTAAATGAACCAAAAATAATATTCAAAATAAACATAGGCATTAATTAATTAATGAATATGATAATTTGACAATTAAGTTTTAATTTGCTTATTTATTTATTTATTTATGCAAAGGGGAAAACCATGCAGAAATAAATAAATAAAACTAAATAATGAATAAATCCATCTTAAATAAAGAAAAAAATAATGCAAAACTAAATAAATAAATAATTAAAAAAAAGATAAAGTAAAAAAATAAATAAAAGGGAAAATTAAATAGAACAATATGTAAATAAAAAAGCAAATTAAAACAGAAATATCAATTCATGTCACATTTGATTAATTAATTAATGTCTACATTTAATCTTTAATATTATTTTTGTTTATTTAATGGCATTTATTTATGTGTCAAGTCCTTTATTTTGGCAGGTTTTGTCCTCCATAGCTTAGAGGCTGAACAAGTGTTGAATCATAAGGTTGTAATGATGCCATTGTGCAGGTTGGGTGGCCTCTGGTTGGCTGCAGAGCTTCATTGTAAATAGTCCCCCCCCCCCAGTCCCCAGTCCCCTGTCCCCAATCCCCCCCACCCCCCAGTGGACTAATTCAGCGTACTGGTTCTGAGACTGGTTCCCACAGTGAAGCCTTTTCAGACCAGTGAGCACTCATGTTGTGATCAAAGAGGGGGGGGGCATTTGAATACATGTACAGTGTTTTCTACTTCCTGTCATTTATTTCTAGTCTTTTTTTATAGAACTTACTTTTTCTAATAAAGACAAAAAAACAACAATGTAAGAGTCTGTGCTTTTTAATTGAAGCCTGTTATTATCTCATATTTAAATATGCAATGAAATATCCATCATTATAATCAAAATGTGCCAAATCTCACTCGTGTAACGAGGGCAAAGGTCACTGATGTTCTTGCACGTGCACTTGTTTGCATGCGAAATAAAAGAAAAACAAACAAGAACCAAAAAAGTGACGTCAAAATAATCAGTAGCCCGGTTCACACACCCCGACGGAGCGCCGAACGACCTGCGGTACACGGCACCGAACAATGCAGCCAGCGCACTGCACTGATTAGCACAATCAGCCGGCTGAGACTCAAAGATCTGGATCTGGACCAGTGGAGCAATCAGTGACCTCACGTGGATAAACAAGAAGAAGAAGAAGAAGAAGAAGAAGAGGAGGAGGAAGAGCGTGCACACAAACACAATCAGGAACTAGTACAATAGCACTGTACTTGAGTATCATTTTGAGGTACTTGTACTTAACATTTCATGCTGCTTTATACTTCTATAGCTTATACTACTCCACCACATCTCAGAGGGAAACATCGTACGAAGTTACTTTGCAGATTCAGATTAATAAAACAAAATATAAATCAACTAATAAATGATGTTTTATTATAGATTAAACTACCCAGCAGTAAATGAATTAAAATGAGCTCCACCTTTACCAGCTGCAACACTAAAGGTGTGCTCACACTAAGAGCAAAAGAGAACTTAATTACTAATTAATTGATATAAGATGTGACATAAATTATTTATTTCATTTATCTAGGCAAAGGGGAAAATCTTGCATAAATAAATACAATTTAGTAATACATAGTAATGAATCAAAAAATAAATGAATGCAAAAATAAATAAATAAATAAATAAATAGATATGCCATTAAATGAAACAAAAATAAAAATTAGGCATTAATTAATTGTTAATGTGACAAATTGATAGTTCTGTTTTAATTTGCTTATTTATGTATTTATCTATGCAAAGGGGAATATCATGCATAAATAAATAAATAAATAAATAAATTAATTAATTAATATAATTTAATAATGAATAAATTCATTTGAAATAAATAAAAAAATCAAAATACATAAATAAATATGGCATTACATAAACCAAAAATAATATTCAAAATAAATGCAGGCATTAATTAACTGATCAAATGTGAAAAAAATTGATATTTCTGTTTTAATTTGCCTATTTATGTATGTATCTATGCAAAGGGATCATGCCTAAATAAATAAAATGTAATAATGAATAAATAAATAAAAAAGCAAAAATAAATACATAAATAAATATGCCATTAAATGAACCAAAAATAATATTCAAAATAAACGTAGGCATTAATTAATTAATTCATAAAATGTGAAATAAATTGATATTTCTGTTTTATTTTTCTTATTTATTTATCCATCTATGCAAAGGGGAAAATCATGATGAAATAATTAAATGAATACAACTTAATAATGAATAAATATATTTAAAATAAATAAAAAAATAAATAAATACATTTAAAAGTTAAATTTGACACGAATTTTTCAACATTGAAATAAAATCCAGAATTTCTCTGTGATAAGTCATGTAGTTGTGTTTTTATTATCATCTGCACACGATAAATTACATTCTAATATGTACAAGTTATTGAGGCACAAGAGGTCTGAAATCAACCACGATGTGTATTTCACTACGCGGCCTCTCAGTCAAATACACAGATTTAAAACTGCTTTTGACATTAAATTAGTAAAACTGGATTCAACAACTGTGTACATTCTGAAAAACGTGTGTACTTGTGATTTCTTTGTAGTATTTCAAGTGATTCATGAATGTTGAATCTGTAGGAGGCAGGAAGTGGGTCAAAGACAGATGAAGGCACCGCGTCGCCCTCTGCTGGTCAAACCCTCTCTCATCACCTTTAAAGGGTCAGTTCACACCAATCACAGCAACTTGTCTGATTATAAGATAAACTCATGCTGAGCCATTAAGTGAAAAAGCTGTGGGCTACAACTTTTTAGCTTTTATTTGTTTACATTTTTGTAAATTAGCACCATTAAAAGTATGCTGAATCATCTCTTAGCAGCTCCTGTCTGCAGTGAACTCATGGATGTTCAGACAGCTATCACTGGATCACTGTGATACTGAAGGAAAGTTAAAAACGGGACTATTCTCAGGCGAGTTCTGCAGCTATAAGGAGCGCCATTTTCCGTGATTTCTAAACGGATTTATGGGATTTTATTGATGACAAATAAACCTTTGAACTGTTGGATCATGTTGAATGTGTCTCTTCAGTTATTCAGCTTTATAGAAGCTCAATACTAAATTGTTTACAGGGACTTTTAAGCCTATATTTGCAAACTGTCTCCCTTAAAAGCATGCCGAAATATATATTAGTAGTTCCTTTTAGCAGTGTACTCATGCATGTTCAGACAACTATCACTGGATTACTGTGATACTGAACAAAACTTAAAAACGGGACTATTCTCAGGCGAGTTCTGCAGCTATAAGGAGCGTCTTTTTTATGACTTCTATGCAGATTTATAGACATTTATTGATGACAAATAAACATTTGAACCCTTAAATCTTATTGAATCCGTCTCTCACAAGTCCTTCAGCTTACTAAATTGTTGGAGTAGTGCTTTAAAGTGACAGACAGGGACTTTTAAATCTATATTTGCAAATAAGCACCATTAAAAGTATGCCGAATTATCTATTAGCAGCTCCTGTCTGCAGTGAACTCATGCATATTCAGACAACTATCACTGGATCACTGTGATACTGAAGGAAACTTAAAAACGGGACTATTCTCAGGCGAGTTCTGCAGCTATAAGGAGCGCCATTTTCCGTGATTTCTAAACGGATTTATGGGATTTTATTGATGACAAATAAACCTTTGAACTGTTGGATCATGTTGAATGTGTCTCTTCAGTTATTCAGCTTTATAGAAGCTCAATACTAAATTGTTTACAGGGACTTTTAAGCCTATATTTGCAAACTGTCTCCCTTAAAAGCATGCCGAAATATATATTAGTAGTTCCTTTTAGCAGTGTACTCATGCATGTTCAGACAGCTATCACTGGATTACTGTGATACTGAAGGAAAGTTAAAAACGGGACTATTCTCAGGCGAGTTCTGCAGCTATAAGGAGCGCCTTTTTTATGACTTCTATGCAGATTTATAGACATTTATTGATGACAAATAAACATTTGAACCCTCAAATCTTATTGAATCTGTCTCTCACAAGTCCTTCAGCTTACTAAATTGTTGGAGTACAGCTTTAAAGTGACAGACAGGGACTTTTAAATCTATATTTGCAAATAAGCACCATTAAAAGTATGCCGAATTATCTATTAGCAGCTCCTGTCTGCAGTGAACTCATGCATGTTCAGACAACTATCACTGGATCACTGTGATACTGAAGGAAAGTTAAAAACGGGACTATTCTCAGGCGAGTTCTGCAGCTACGAGGAGCGCTATTTTCCGTGATTTCTAAACGGATTTATGGGATTTTATTGATGACAAATAAACCTTTGAACTGTTGGATCATGTTGTTGCAAATTGCCCCATTCGGGACATTGGTTAGTTAGCTAACTAACTAACTAACTACTAGATGTGAGAGGGTGTCAGTCTTTTCAAAGTCTCCTGGCGTGTGGTAGGCATCAGTCGTGGGACAGACAACATACGTTTGTGTGATAACTTTTAATCGTCAGTTATTAAATGAATTCCCAGCCGCAGGAGGGGAGCAAAGAGAGAACACAAGACCGACAAAGTGGGTTTTTATGTCATTTTGAGCAAGAAAGAAACATAAAAACAAAACCTTCTCTGAAAATATGTCCTTTTTTTTATAAATTGAAGTGAACTGACCCTTTAAACCGGCGGCGCACCTGATATCCTCTTATGGCAGCGGAGATAAGTTACTCAGTTTACAGTATAATAAAGTCATTCCTGTATTCCCTTGGAGTTAATGGACACACAAAAAGGATTTATCTGGACTCCAGATCTGGGATTATATGTCCATACTGTACCACCAAAGGCACCGACGGAGGCGTGTCTATAATTGGTACTCCTTCAGCACCTGGCCGGCAATAACCAGCCTCTGGATCTCGCTGGTGCCCTCGTAGATCTCTGTAATGCGAGCGTCGCGGTAGTGCCTCTCGGCGGGCATGTCCGTCACGTAACCCATCCCGCCCAGAACCTGGATCGCCTGATTTTAAAGTAAAATAAAACAAAAACTGTAATGTCGAGGGTTTCTTCAGTGTGTTTGCGTCGTGTCTGGTTTCTTACCTGATGTGAGCAGAAGGTGGCGGCTTCAGACGCCGCTAGTTTGGCCATGGCGGCTTCCTGCAGGAGAACACAGGTGGTTAAGACGTTTGTTACGCTGCAGAGACGTTAAAGCTGATAAAGAAATCAGAGGCGACTGCGTACCTTGGTGAAGGGTTTCTTTGCATCTCGAAGAAGTGAAGCCTTCCAGGTGAGCAGACGGGCGCTCTCTACCGCCACGGCCATGTCAGCCAGTTTGAACTACAAAACAGAAATACTCGATTAGTGCTTCAACGATTATTGAAGTCATTCAGATCAATAAAGGATTTCTGATCTGAAGACGATCCTTGTAGCCGGGAGGTGTTCAGCTTTCATGCAAATATAAACGAACACAATGCTGCTGTTTAACATAACAGACATGGGCCACCCACACCACCGCTGTAGTCAGGAAGACCCAGCAGAGACTGGACGCTCTGAGGCGACTCAAGACTTTCAGACTGCAGCTGCACCAACGTGGACCGTAAGACGCTGGAAAGGGTGGTGCGCTCGGCCCAACACATCACCGGGTGCGAGCTGCCCAGCCTGCAGGAGCTTTACACCCAGCGGTGCCTCAGGAAGTCCCTGAGGGTCATTAAGGACACGACACAGCCCCAAAACAGCCTGTTCTCCCTCCTGCCCTCTGGTAGGAGATACAGGACCCCCAGGACTCACACCAGCAGACTGAGGAACAGTTTTATCCCCCAGGCCATCAGACTTTTAAATCTGTAATTCATTCGACACATTCTCACACAAAAATAGATCCTATACTGTATATACTCTAAATACATATGTTCTTAATAAGCCTGTATGTGTTGTTAATATGCCCTTGTATAAAGGATTTCCTTTTCTAATTGTAATGTAAACGTAATATCATTTATTATTTTAATGGAGCTTCCCAGCAAAAAGTATTTCACATGTTTGTACCTGAACAACCGGCGTGACCATAAACATCTGGAATCTGGAATCTTGAATCTACAGCATAGTAGAGTTGTGTCACCTGTACGGCCTGCAGCTTGCCGATCGGGGCTCCGAACGCGGTGCGTTTGTGTGCGTAGTCTGCGGCGCAGTCCAGAGAAGCCTGAGCGATGCCGAGAGCCTGAGCTGCGATGCCGATCCGGCCGCTGTCCAGGGTTTGCTGTGTGACACAGATCAACGGTACGTTAACCACGACGTGGTCACATGCAGTAACCTGGGAAATCAACATGTACTGGACATGCAAGATTAGAAACAAGGCTGAGGAATCCTCCAGGAGGTTGTTGAAGATGTTGAACAGTGGGTACCAAGCTGCAGGCATATTTCAGGAAAACTTTATTTTTTATTTTTTAAGCATTTTTTTTATTGACCGTGGATAGAGTGTTGGAAAGGGGGAGAGAGAGAGAGTGGATGCGGAAAAGGCCACAGGCCAGATTTGAACCCAGGCCACCGCGGTCAGGACTGAAGCCTGATACATGGGCTACCGACTGAGCTAACCAGGCAACTGAAAACTTTATTTTTTATAATAACTTATTTCTAATTACTTTTTTGACACTGCACCAGGGGAAAAGTTGAATTATGAACTTCTAGGTTCTTTTAATTTGGAAAATCTCTAAATGAATCCAGTAAAAATGTTTGATTTCCAGCCTGTATGTAGTCAGAGACGTCCTGAAGTCAAATATATCAGTCATTGGCAGGAATTATTTATTATCCAGAAACCCAAAACTCAAAGAATAAAGACGTTTCCCTCTCTGATTAGTGGGATCTTCTTTTTAATTTATCATGTTTTCTACTTCTGGTGAATATAATCCATCAATCTGATTTCCATAGATGTATTTAGTATCTACAGTTCCCTTTGTTAACACCTTATTTTGAAAAGTGGACGTAGTCCCACGTGTCTACTTCCTGTAACTTCTCCAAGGTGGTCTCTAGCTCTCCCGTCAGCTCCGTTCTCTTTATCATCCATGGTCAGCTCCATCGGGGCCGTTTCAATGCAGAGAACATAATGTCAGTATCTGGGTGCTCTACAGTCGTAGCGTCGGCCCATTTGACCACGGAGACGAGAGCGACGGCCAGCTCCACCGCCACGTTACCGCCATACCA